>JAUJYT010000946.1:0-14039 GCA_033996565.1 Nanhermannia nana
AAAAAGTGCCCTTAAAAGTGTTGAAATATGGAGAGTTGTGCACATCATAAACATACTTTAGTTATTTGTTTGAAGCAATTATAACACAAATACAAATCTCATCAAAATAGAAACAATTCCTTAATTATTGATTAGATATTCATTTAATATAATGGTATTTAATTTTATTAAAACAAAGTTATGAACAAAATAATAAGTTAAATGAGTTAAACTTAAATGGTTTCGCAGTTCAATCAAAACCTAAACTTACGAAAAACTTGAAAACTTTTTTATATCTCAATTAAACTTTATCTCATGTTTTTGCAATTTAATTACAAAACCTTTTGATGTAAAGATGAATTCAAAAGCCTTTTAAGTTAAAATGATTTGTGCTAATGATTATTCAAAATTATTCACAAAGAATGAAAAAATATCGTATAACTAATAAATTTTATTTCGTTTGCTTTTCCAACTTTTTTTTCCAAACATCAGATTTGACGAAATGCTAATTTTGAATGTTATGATTTGAGTGCATTCTTCTTAATGAATTTCCAGGAATCCTTCTTAGACTCTTGAGGTCTAAACCATTTGTTATAAACATAAAACTTCTTACTTCTCGAACAATTGACAGTTTCTTGAGGTTCGCAAAGAGCTGTTTCCTGATTGAATGCTTTCTTGTCGTCACAGTACAGCTGATAATCTCTGAGCTTTCCCTTTGAGAATGGAATACAAATGTGAAACATTTTACAATTGGTTTCCTCGTCTGCGTATGCAATTCCTGGCACTTTATCTTCACATTTAAATGATGTGATGACATGAGATTGTGTTAGGAAATCAAAAGGAAGCGGTAGTTGTCCTTTACGTCGAGCAGGAGGTGCTTCACGTCTTTTACGACCTGCTGATGGAGCAGGAGGTCTTCCAGCAGTGGTCTCATTGTAGTCGACGTATTCATATTCATATTCTGGGGCCGCTGTTGTTGAGCTGACAGCACTAACTCCGCGTCTTGAAGATGTAGGTAAGGGAGATGGAGATGGGGGTGCGGCTGATGTTGGCCGAGATTGTGGTCTCGGTTGTGGATTTCTCGGCTGTCCCTTTTGCCACGGCTTGATGTTGGCGGCGGGTCTGTACAGATCTTCCTGACCCTTACTATCAATGTTTCCGTGAACGGCATCGTAATATCTGGTCGACAGTTGACAGTAAACTGTTTCAAAATTTTAGGCTTAAGTTAAAACACTTTAAAACTCAAATAATTTTAAATTAATTGAATGATTCAAACCCTGATCATGAGCAGCACAGACTCTCGTCGATTGACTGAATAATGTTCCGTTAGGACAGGCAAAGCTCTGAGCGCTCAGAGTGTTTTGGGCATTAGGTATACAAACATAATAGACGGCACATTTGGTCTCAGGGTCCGCATAGTACTGTCCTGCCTGCTTATCAACACATGAAAAGCCTGTCTTTGGGTGATCGTAAACATTCACAAAAATTGGTACATCTCGTGTACCACCAGGTTGTGCGGGCGCTTCATAGTCGTAGTCGATCTCCGCTGGGTTTTGACCCAATACTGACGCACTCAAAAAAGTCAATATAAAACCTTTAAAAAAAATAGGAAATTATTTTCAACTGAACTCTTCATTAAAACAAACGAATCCCTTAAAGACATGATTTAAATATGAAATTTGACAAAACATTAATAGAGATAATGATTTGAATAATATTTCATAAAACCCTTAATAAATACCTTTAAAACAAACAAATCTCATGACTCGTTAATAGTTTTGCCAAACACTTAGTCTGGCTGTAACTGTAAGGCTAAGTGAATCTGAACTAAATCGAAGATTCGTAACTTTCGCAAAAGATAGGACTCAACAGCAAACTGGAACAGATGCAAATCAAATAAATGAGGAAAAGCTTTTAAGTGTGAGGTTAGGGCAAGAAACTGCTCAATGCATTACTAGTAACATAAACATAATAATTGCCAGTTTTTACTGTTAAGGTCGAACACTAAATACATTATAATCTTAAATTTCGGCACAAATCGAGTTTTATAAGCAGTGGTGGCGTTGCGTCCAATGCCAGTTCATGACAAACTGGTAGCGATTGAACAAATTGTTCACTTTATTTCTGTCAATAAACAAGTTTACACTTAAGGAGACCTCAATTTATAAATTAGAGCATAACATAAAACGTGGAGAGAGAGGGGGAAAGAGAGGTGGAAAGAGAGGTGCGCTCACGAGTCAGGGATTCTTAGGTTTGAACAAATCGATTCAAATATAAATTATTTATCATATTTAAAAAGTTTAATTTGTGTGCGAATTAATGTGAATGAATGTGAATGAATGATAAAAATAGATACCATTAAAACTATTTATGGACTTTCAAAATATCATTATTGATCTCCAATTATGAATAACTTGACATCAATTCAATCATTTTATTCTTTAGATTTTTGTTTTCAACTCACAATACAAGTAATCGCAAAACATTACAAACTTGTTATGAATTTTTTTATTTGATAATAAGTCGATTTCTGTGTAGAATAAGCTTAATATACAGTCAATTAGAAGTGTCTTTTATAATGTTTGTGATTAAATAGGATTAAAATTTAAGAATATTTTTGTAATATTCTAAAAGAATGACAATTCCTGAAAGTTTAACAAATAATAATTGAACTCTAAAAACATGCCTTCACTTAATGCAAACTTTCTGTTATTTATTAAAGATTTAGTTATATATTATTTGATTCAAAAGTTAATACAAACAATAATTTATGAATCAATTAAAAGAGTAAATAAGTTGAACTGAGATGAAAAAAAGGTTTCTATAATTTCTTAATTTAATATTATTTATGAATATTGAAGTCAAACCTTTAATAAAAACTGAATCAATAAAATGGATTACAATTGCATGTCATTAGATTCGCTTCCTTTAGAACGTCTAGACTTAAGAGCTTTTTCACGCAGAGCTTTCTCTAATTCTTCTAACTTTTGTTTAGCTGGAGGTAAAGGTATGTCCTCTTCTTCGTCCGAAGATTTTGCGCGTTTAGTGCTTTTCTTATGTTTCCTGTGTTTCTTATGTTTCTTATGATGTTTTCTATGCTTTTTTCTCTTCTTTTTCTTGCTATGACCAGAATCGTCACTACTCTCCGAATCGCTGACTCTCTTCTTCCTCTTCTTTTTCTTTGGTTTTTTATCAGAATTTTCTGATTTAATCTTTTTAGGTATTGGGGATTCAGAATCAGATTTATCAGAATCAGAATCAGATTCATCTTTCTTAACAATGTCAGGAGAATGTGCGCGCTTTCCTTTACTAATTGGTGAGTTTGAACGCTGTCTATTAGAGCTTTTGGTTCTCTTAGGAGAGGGTGTTCTCGAACCACTTTCCTCATCACTTGACTCACTTGAATATAGCTTTGACGGAAGTTTTGATGCATTTTGTGGAGGTTTGGGTGAGGCTTTGCGGATAATATTAGGTTTCGGACTTGACTGACGAGCCCTTCCTGATGGCGGTGGAGATCTACAGATATATTTAAATATAGTTAGTTATCAAATAATCTCATTTTTCTTTTTTTAAGTAATACATGAATCAAATATTTATATAAATAGAGAATAACTTATTAATTAAAATAATTGGGTTCAGTTATAATTTCAAATTTGAGAAGAGTTGTCAGCAAAAAAATTTTATAGGAATCGAACCTTAATTTGAATTAAAGATTAACTGTCACTACATTTTAAAATCAATGCTTGCCTTGAAATATGAGCTGAACCTCACTGTCAATCAATCAAATTCACCCTATTTTAGAGTTTTCATATCTATAAATAGGCATTAAAACAATCTGATTCTTGAATTCATTTTTTAAATTCTATGTTTAATTGAGTTCAATAAACAAATTTTAGCTCTAAATAAAGGAACACAAAGCTTAAAATAAAAGACCTCTTAATAGTATTCTTTACTTTATAATCAGTGAATAGAAAAGTAATAAAATCTTAATTAAAATCTCATTCATCTGTAATCATGGATAGTGTTATGAAAGGGCCAGAAATTGACTGACTATTGATAATCGGGCTAAACATGCATTGAAAGCAATGTTTACCACAAATATAAATTAACTGAATCATAAGTAATGCTAAGACAACAAATAATATGAACAATAATTTGTGTAAAACCATATGTATCACAACATATATGACAAATAATTTGATTGAAAGTTATATTAATTACTCATTATTTTTTTCGCGGAATCGATTATCTTTCTTTAGGATAAACTCATCATCAATTTTAGCCGAAGAAGGTTTTAAATCTCTTCTATTGGAAGGTGAAGAAGGTTTTCGTCTTTGAGATGTTAAAAGGGATATATGTTTAGGTGAAGGCGAACGAACTCGATTTGTGGGCGAAATAGATAACACTTTTTCGAGAGGTTTTTTAGTTATCTTAGTGTTTGACCTTTTATCAGATGTGACATTAATTGGTGAACGTCGTGGTGATGGTCCTCTTCGTATTGGAGACCGTTTTGGAGACACTTCTCGTTGAAATGCTTTCTTAACAGCGGGTGATTGAGAGCCCTTTACAGGTGGACGAGTTGGAGGTGTAGGAGAGGCTGACTTCTTGTCTGATCGTTGTCTGGCGGTCGGATCGGGTGAACGCTTTCGTGATGAAAAGGGCGGTGATGGAGAGCGTCGGGAATGTCGAACAGGTGACGGTTCAGGTGAACGACGTCTCACTTGACGCGCAGGTGATAATGAAGTGGAACGTCTCACAGATCCGGACTTTCTTTGAATGGGTGATCGTCGACGCGGAGAAACTGATGTAGATCTGCGACGGTTCGGACGAGGAGAGCGACGACGGGGCGGAGAAAATGGAGATCTGCGCCGACGAGGAGGCGATCGGACACGAGGTGAAAATCTTGATGTGAAGCGTCGCGGAGACCGCCCTCTTGATCCGTAACCACGTCTTGGAGGCGATCGATAACCTCCACGAAAACCTCTTGGGCTTCGAGATATGCTTCTGGTTCTGGACCTATAGTAAGGGCTTTTAGATCTGGTACGACTTCGTCGTCTAACAGAACGCGAACGACTTCGGCTTCTTCTTCTTCGTGGAGGAGTAGAACGCCTTCTCCTTACTGGTGATCTAGACTTAGATTTAGATCTTGATTTAGATCTTGATTTAGATTTCGATCTCGAAGCAGATTTTGATGATCTGCCACTTTTTCCAGAAATACTTTTATCTTCAGAATCACGTGATCTATACTGACGTTTCTTATTCAACGCCAAATCATTGGTCGTATCATTAGGTTTGGGTTTTACCACTTTGTCCTCAGGATCTGGTTTTAACTTTAAAGCAGGAGATGGTGAACGAGAACTTGGAGAAGAGCTTCTTTGCTTACTTGGCGAACGGGACGGATCTTTAGGTGAACCTCGCGTTTGAACATTACTCGGAGACACAAATCGTCTCTTCACTGGTGACCGAGACTTACTTCTAGATCGAGATCTACTACGAGAATAGCTTCGACGCAATGGTCTGCGGCCTCGAGGACTCACGCTTGGTCTTCTCCGTGGACTTCGTGTTCGACTACGACGTCGTCCTATTGGAGAACGTCTTCGCGGAGATCGCGAACGCTTACGAGGTGTTCGAGAGCGAGAACGACTTCGGGATCGCTTACGTATTGGTGACTTATCATTAGCCCTTCCATTCTTGGTTTTCTCTTCTGACGAGTTTTTAAGTTCTTCTGCCTATCGATAGAGACAATCAAATACTGATATGACAGGCGATGGGAATAACAATGTTAACATACCTGACGTTTTTTGATTTCCTCTTTTTTTATATTAACGAATTCTGCAGGTATTCCATCGCCTGAATTCTGAGCGCT
The DNA here is from genome assembly GCA_033996565.1 of Nanhermannia nana. Lineage (NCBI taxonomy): Eukaryota > Metazoa > Arthropoda > Arachnida > Sarcoptiformes > Nanhermanniidae > Nanhermannia > Nanhermannia nana. Next base: position 5,846 of record JAUJYT010000946.1, read on the forward strand.
AATCAATAGCTGCCAGAGCTCACCCATAAACTCACGCGCTTTCTTGCCATTTAGAAAACCAGTCAAATTGATTTGCATGAGCTTTCCGTCGGGAAACTACAGATACAAGAATTGAGGGAAGAATTGCGACATTAGTTTAAAACAAATTAAAGTTTATATAATTAAAGTGTTTCTCAAAATATTATATAAGATTATAATTATAACTATTATTAACTGTGAGTTATATTAAATAAATAATAATAAGAGTTGATTCTTGTGACGCCTTTTCCTCTTAATTTTGATGCGATTGCATAACAGAACACTTGCCGTCAAAACCCAAATCTCTATTTTGTTTTATCGGTTAAGAGTTGAAATCTCCTAAAAGACTGATCACAAAAGACTAAATGAGAAAAAGAGTCCACAACAACAATAATTGAACAAACGCTATAACAAATCTGTCGATTAATTTATAATCCTCTCAAACAATTATATTTATATTAAATAAAAGTTATGACTAAATAAATAAATGCTATAAAATTCAAAGCTATTAAAAATCTCTAAATCATAAAACAGTATTTTAATAGCTCTCGCATTTGTTAAAAACTAAAGCAATTGTTTCATAATTTTAATGTATTGCGAGTACCATTCGTTCGGTTTCTTCTGTTGTTAATTAATAGTTGGGACGAATAGGTTTTGGTGACAATTCTGTCTTATTATATCTTTGTATTAATTGTAATCTCAGACAGACATACAGTACAATCCGTTTTTGACAGACTCTGCGATACATATGGGAAGCATCTAATGGATTAAATCGCAAACAATTTTTACTAAATTATCAATTTTTATATTTATTAATTAAAATATACGCTAATTCTTAAAAGAAAAATGTTTCATACACTTCAAACTGTTTACAGTAAATCCCGCTTATAGTGAATGCTTTTTCTATGCGCTCAAAGAATATGTAACAGATTAGGTACACATTAATAGTGAACTCTTCTCACTGTTCTCAATCACTACTAAACTACTTATTAATTCTTAACGAAATTTAAATTTTTTAAATTACATTCAAAGCTTATTTAGATAAAAGACAATAAACTTCAATATAAATTTTCAAAAATTGCTTCAAATTGTATTGAATTTCTTGTTTTAATCAAATATTGTACAGTTTCCTAATCTGTAAGAATGATGCAAAAAACTCCGCTTATAATGAGCTCACGTTATGAATTATAAAGAGATTTAATGCAATTGTTATAACGAGAGATATGTTGAATAAACAGAAAACAAGTCAATTATGTATAGAATTTACCCAATTATTTGACTCTAACCACGCTTTCATTTTATGGAAAATTTTACTAAAATTTCAAATACATATGACTTTCGTTTTATGTGCAGCGCATACAACACAACATTTTTGAAATTAAAAAGTGCTCTTTTGTACCCCTTATGGGGACTGACCTTTCACTATAAACGGGATTCACTGTAATGTAGTTTAAATTATTGAAATATTTTTTCTAAAATTGATTGCATTTCACTCGAAAAAATAATTAAAAATTTCAATTATTCATATATATATCAAGACCTGTAGTCCAACACAAAATGCTCTAAATATTTAGAAAACGTATAAATTAATTATCAGTTTGTGTTTAAATGTTTGACAAAGAGTTGGTTTTGTTTAATACAATACTTAATCGACAGAACACTTGCTTTAATCAAATAATTAATTCATTAAAAATAAGCTGTTTTTGAGACATCGATACCAATGAAGCCATTAATTAGTAAATGAAGTCAAATGTGAAGTCAAGTCAAGTCAAATACCTTTTCCGCCTGCAGTTGATTGAGAACGTATTCGACGACCACCTCGTCGTCCATTTCTAAGAGCTGTGCGATTCGGTTCTGAATCCATGGCCTCAACACATCCAAATTCACTTTCTTTATGTCAACCTATCATTCATTTTATATTAACATTCATTTAGTGATTAAACTACAAAAACAGACCATTCGTTAAATGGCAACAAAACCAAACCATAAAAGCCTTACTTTATTGACAAGAACTTCATTAAACTTCAATTGTTTTAACAATTTTTTGTGTTTATCCGCAAATCTGTTGTCCTGTTCAGCACTTGTGCCCTATTTTTTACAATTATTTAAATTAAATCAAAAGTTATTCTCATTTCTTTATAACATAAATATCAATAACAATAACAATATTAAGGATAATAATAATTAAATTAATAATAGAGTCAATTGAATAATACATACCCTAAAAAATCCCGCGTCAGTCATATTTTATGTGCAAACAGTTAAATAACAATCTTTTTAATTGATTTAATTAATTAATAAGTTATTCAATAGAGACATAACACTAAATATGCGGCAAATCCTCGACAAATGGCGACAACAATAGCGGTGAGACAGTTGTCCATTAATTATGTCACTCTAAAAGGGGTGGTGGGGGTCAAAGGCAAATGTGACACAGGTTTACATTGGGGGGTTGGTGTCAGTCAACAGCTTTGTTGCGCACATTTTTACTGACCGGCTTAAAGCGGTTTAAAGAAAAAAATACATAAATTTTTTCGAAAAATAAATTAATTTTACTCTGAAATAAAGCACAACATAGGGGAGGGCAGGGGTCCAAATATCCAATCTATGCGGTACATAATTAATGTAATGGTAGTACTCTAGGAAAATGTGATATTCAATAGGACTCTCACTAGCTTTGAGTGTTTAATTGTTCATAAATGACGTTTTATTAATATTTTATTAGTAATAATTTGTTTTATTGCTTATAAATTAATACTTTTAATTGAAACTAAAATTAAACCAAACTATAGGACCCGACCCAACACAACTAATCATCATTGAAGTAGATTTAATTTGGTTTGGCTTTGGTTCGTTTCTATTCACTTGGTTTTCAAAGGTTACAAAACTAAGCATAAGAACCACTAAAACCTGCTTTAGTTATAAAACAAAATTATAAGATAACTATTTTGTGTAAACCCTGTAAACAACTTGTTTTCAACAAAAAATAATCTATTTGTGGTGCTATTGCTTCACAACAGTAAATATATAATAACTTTCTGATAATTAAGATTTTATTTTAGAAAATACTAAAATATTTTAGTGACAAAAATTACGTAACACAGTAGAAGATCTTTAAAACTCTTAATTTAATTGAAAGAAATTTTAATTATGAAAATAAATTTTATAATTATTTAAATTTGTTAGCAATATATTTATTATATGTTCATAAATAATACCCGTATTTATTATTAAAACGGCTGAAAACTAATTAAAATGAATTATAGTAATTGTATGTGTGTTTGACTGTACAATCGCTAGTCTATTAACTCTTAAGCTTCACTGTTTTGTGTATTTCTATTAAAATTAATAACAGTTAATAAATTCCATCAATTCTTATCTCTATTTTTGTGTAAAAGTATCAAAATATTTGTTAATTAAACAAAATAAATATTCATTTTGAATATCAGGTAAAGAAATAAATAAAATAATTAATTAAATTAATTGAAACTTATTTTTGAATACATAGCGAACACGTGTTTAAAGTTGACGTCAAATGTCTGCAAAATTTAGTTCACAACAGATATCAAACATCGGATCAGTTCTTCAGGACGTTAAGCGACCGATTGGTCAACGATTTCGGGCTTTATTTACTTTAAAAAACATTGGAGGGCAGGAAAGCATTGATCAGATCAGTGGTTGTCTTCTGAACGACGAGTCGGTGCTTCTCAAGCATGAGTGTGCTTATTGTTTGGGACAAATACAGGACTTGTACGCCATCCGTGTCTTGAATCAGGTCTTGTCTAACACTAGCGAACACCCAATGGTCAGACACGAGGCCGGAGAAGCTTTGGGTGCAATCGGTTCAGAACAAAGCCTTCAAGTCTTAAAGGTTTTGATTATTAAAAGTTTGTTTTCTTTTTATTAAAGATATTAATAATTGTTTTGTTTATTAACAGAGATTTGTGAACGACATTAGTCAAGAAGTGTCTGAAACCTGTTTACTAGCGATTCAACGAATAGAATATTTATTAAATGAAAATAAAGACAATGTAATAAACGATTCTTTAATATATAAATCAGTAGATCCGGCGCCGCCTCTAAAGTATAGTGATTCTGATATTTCAAAGCTTGAGTCCATTTTAATCGACCCTAAAAATGATTTATTTTCTCGCTATCGAGCGATGTTTGCCTTAAGAAATATAAACACAGACGAGTCGGCCATTGCTTTGGCCAATGGTCTGAACTGTTCAGATTCGGCACTATTTAGACACGAAATCGCTTTTGTTTTGGGGCAAATGCAGAACTCATCGACCGTTAAACAATTAGCGAAAGCTTTAGAAAAGTCAGATGAGAACGAAATGGTTAGACATGAATGTGCGGAAGCGTTGGGCGCCATCGCCACTGATGAAGCAAATCAAGTCTTACAGAAATATATATCCGATGATCAAAGAGTTGTTAGAGAATCAGTTGAAGTGGCGCTCGATATGAGTGATTACAATAATAGCAGTGAATTTCAATACGCAAACGCTTTAAAGAATTAGATTCTAATGCTATTCATCTGTTTTTATTGAATCTTTTTGTAATACATATTAATAAAGAATAAAAGTTATAAATGAATACTAAAATGACATTACAAACGCTGTTAATAAGTATTAATACAATGATTGAGAACCGATTTGTTAAAACAATTATTAAAATGTGTTGATTTGTTTAATTTGATGGGTTCGCCAATTCTTGATTAAATTCTTGTGGCGCTTCGCTATTTTCCGGTGGAAGTCCAGACTCTTGGACGGGCTCTTTATGTGAGCCTACGTTTGATTGAGCATTACTTTCATTGACAACAGTCTCATCTTTAAGAGCATCAGAAGACTCGTCTTTCGCCTCATCCTTAACGACGCATTTGCATGGATCACATTCACACGGATCACACCTACATTTCTGAAGTTCAATTGATTCTTTAGGCTCTTCATCTGCATCCTTATTGTCATTTTCTTTGACATTTGGCTCATCTTTAACTTGAGGTTCAGCTGACTCTTTAGGTTCTTCATCAGTATCCTTATTGACATTTTCGTTAACAGTTGACTCCTCTTTAGCTAATCCTTTGTTGATGTCTTCGTGGGTCTCCTGAGCACAATTGGATGGCACAGCACATGCATTGCCGGTACAATTTCCAGTTTCAACTAATACTTTAACATTTTGCTGGACTTCAACCTTATTGTCCATTTGATTAACAGTTGAGTCTTCTTTGGGCGGATCCGACTTTTCATTTTGATCCTTTTCAGCACATTTGCATGGATTACAAACACAAGGATCACATTGACATTTGTGAGGTTCGGCTAATACTTCTTTAAATTCTTCGTCAGCAACTTTATGGTTACTTTGGTTGATATCTGACTCCTCTTTCTTATTACTTTCAGGTGATGACTGTTGTTCACTCACATTGAGAGTCTTCTTAAAGATGGAAAACTTGGTGCCCATTATTAATCAATTAATTAAAATAGGTTTTTAAAAAATCTTAATCAAAACTGCTTTACACTCCTCTCCAACACTGGGCATTAAAATGAATAAGTATTTGAATTTCTTATCCTTTTATGCACTTTCTTACGAGAACTCCTTAGGACTCAAAATTGCGTATTTAGTCAGCGATGAAATAGAGTTAATCTATTTTAAACTCAATATTGAAAGTACTATTAATGAAAAGACTTTATTCAGTGAGTTTATGAAAGAAGGGCTTTCTATTAATTAGCGAAAGTACAAAGTTTAGAATCAACTATTGATAACTTATTGAAATTATTAGAAATTAAAAAAGTTATTTCATCTCATATAGTAATCGAACTTTCAATATATAGTTCACTATCTTTTAATTTAAATGTTAAGTTTGGCATAAAGTTCATAAAGTAATACTAATTTAAAAATTCGCTTCAATTTTAAAGCCCTTTTAGCATAGAATGACTTGCAGACTATTACTCACTAAGAGAGGATTGTTTTCCAAGAATTTTTCTGAACTATATTTATCAGCTCTTCAAAAATGCAAACTTTTGACCCGTTTGTGTCAATATTGTGAACACACCGTGTATTCTAATCGCAATCTCTTACCCGATATATTGTTATTTGAACTTTTAAAACAATTTTTAACTCATAAACTCGATAAAAATGTTAATAAATTAATCTTTTCTTTAGTTGGTTTAAAAGTTCAGCAACTCTTATATGATATCATACATTACAACACAAACTCGTCAAACATTGAAATGATAAGTAAAATTATAAACTGAAAACAGCAAAACTCAATGCCAAACATTGAATATATTTATAGACTAAATAGTAGTAAACATCTGAAACATCGCATGATTATGTGTTTTATGATTGACTATTAATGAGTGTATGTTTTTGGATAAGACTATCACTCACTGTTCAGATGTGCAAATTTTCTCATAGCGTGTAATTTAATCGGAAATAAGGAAAATATTGTCTGAATTGAGAATTTTTAAGACTCGTACAGTTACCTGATATAAAATTACATTATAAACACCTGTTTGTATAGACACAAAGTCCTTAAAGACATCTTTAAGACAAGTTTCTTTATTAAGTTAGACAAATAAGATTAGCTCTGATTTTCCATAGAAATCTTTCTTTCTGTAAACACTTAAATTCTCCTAAAATTATCATCAGCTGAGTCGTCATTTACTACAGAATAAACATTTAATAAACATAAACCAATTTATAGATTAAATGAAATTATAGCAAAACTGGATAAATAGTGACTGATTACTACAGGTATGAAATGATTTTATGCCTTATCGGAAATAAGTGTATAAAAACGATAAATATAATACCTTAGGTTAGGTTAGGTTAGGCTTATAAGGCTTATAAGCAAGCCTTATAAGGCTTCATATTTTGAGTTTCATAACTCATATTCCTATTATATGAATATGATTTGAACGCTAACATTCAATATACGCACATAACTAACTTATTAAGTATATGATTTAGCAAAATATTTTCATAGTTTTATATTATTTTTTAGTAAAATTTCAAGTTTTATTAGAAGAAAGTTGTAAATCATTAAAATAAATAATAGATTCAAAGGATATGCCGTTAATATTATTGATTCATTAGGAATGGGATATGAAGATGAAATTGAAGCAAAAGCATTGGCGGGGAAAAAGTGTTCTTTATAGAAGGCATTTAATGCTCATTTTGATGAAATGAACAATATATACAGTACATAGAGCACACACAGCACACACAGTACACTCGCTTAGTAAAGTAGTGACTAGTAGTGTAGAGCATAGTACAGCATAGTACTGCATAGTACTGCATAGTGGCTGTTATGTTAAAGTTTGGTATAAGGGAAAGCGGTCATAATTAAATTAGTGTTTCTCGTCCTGCTTAAGGGGAAAAAGAGTGGAGCACACAATTTATTGATTGAATTGTTCCAACGGCTATGCCTTTTCTCTAACTTTTGATGCCTTGTGATCTGCTGTGTTTTCGCTTGATCTCTGTTTTCTCCTCTCATATCGCCTCAAACACCGCATCTCATCAGTGCTAACTTGCATCGCAAGTCAACGCCAACTATTCTCTATTCTTTTATTTTCCAAAATTCTGCTCTTAGTATATATACTGGTAGTGTATTCTTATGCTCTTATTTTTATGAATTTCATTTTCCCATTTTTTATGATGTTCTCCGCATTGTTGGAGTCTTTGATGACTCTTTTGTGTTGAGCATAAAAAAAGCTTTAATCTAATACAGTATAACATTTCTAACTCTCCAACTGTGTTTCAATTATGCACATTAAATACCATACAATAATTGTAATAAAAGTCGTAGTTTTTTCATTAGAACATTCTGTTAAACAAAATTTGATATAACATAATAAATGATTAATTGATATTATGCTCAAACTTGTATTTAATAAAAGGTCACTATTTAACAATCCTTTAGAAACTAATGTTTTGTTTAATTTAAGCGCAAATTAAGTCAATTATCTAGTATTTAATTTTCAATGAATTATGAGTTGGGATAATGTGATATTCAAATTCTTGAGCAACTGGTGTGAAAGTATGGCTTCACAATCAGGTAATTTAATTATTAGCCCTAAATTTAATATAGGAAGAGGCTATGAAAACATGCAATCACTATATTTCAAAGCGTTCTACAGTACTTAGAGTGGAGAAAATTGTTATTATTATTATT
>JAUJYT010000947.1:0-14033 GCA_033996565.1 Nanhermannia nana
AGACTTAAATCTATCCTTAATTCTCTATTATTTATCAAGGTAAGTTTAGCAATTTAAGTTTCCAGAAAAACTTATATTTGCTCAATGCAAACAAATCTACTCTATTTTTGTTTGTCTGAAATGTCAGCAGTTCAATAGTTATAAGACTTTGAACTTAAAAGTTTTAGAAATTGATTTGCACCATCAATTGTTGGCTTTGAAATTGGCTTCAAAAATAGTACTTTCATAGTTCTTTTCATTAATATACTCGAATATTAAATAAGTTTTATATCTTTTGGTTTATTTAATGAATTATATTTATTAATACTAAGAACTAATGTTTAAATTATATTTTTTATCTCTTTTTCTATCAACAATAGACACCAGTATTTAAATGATTTCATGTAATCACATTTCATCGGTTAGTAAAAAAGCAAATCTACGAAGTTGTAAACGAAAAGAAAAAGTAACATATATTTTAATTAAAATGTATTGAGAAATAACTTAGAGCTAAAGAACAAATTCCAGAAATGGGAATTTTTACATTAGATTGCAAATTTGTGTTTTTAATGTTAAATTAAAGGGTATCCTAAGCATCATCGATCCCAATAAAAATCAACCTGTAATCATGTCGGGAAATCCTGATATTCAATTTTGAAAATTTTTTTATAATGGGCCCTATGGTAGAAATATTCAACTTTGAAAATTATTTTCGGCACTTTCCCGTCCTAATAATTAAACAAATATGAACTCATTTTAAAGATCCTGAAGTGAAGAAAATTTTAAAATCTTAACATCTCACTTGAACCCCATGCAGCACGTGATATTGACTAAGACACGCCCATAAATAAAATTGAAGCCACGCCCACTAAATTACATTCTATCTTGTAGAGAATTTGATGCTGAATAAGAATATGAAAATTTTATTTTATTATCTATAATAAGGGCAGAGCTAGAGCTTTCCAAATTTAAAATCTAATGTAAAAATTGCCATTTCTCAGATTTGTTCTTTCTTTATTGTCTAACTATTTTTGATAACATTTTAAATATTAATAATTGAAAATAAGGCAAAATCTAATAATTTGTGAATGAATGAAGTTTATTGCAATTAAATATTCCACAATATTTGTAACCAAAATCAATTTTTCATAATTTTATAGGTTGTTACTACTGTTAGGTCTCGATTTTATGAACTCGAAGGGGACGGAGAAATTTGTTCATAAAATTGAAATTTCATAAAATCGATTTTATGAAATACGTTTATAAAATAGAACATTATTATTATTCAATTATTTTTGACAGAAAAATTACTAATTTTAGATTGTTTTACGTTCTCTAAACGATTATCCATTAAATAATTTTCAACACTATGCAAATATTTTAAATTTTGATTAAAATGAACTTATTTTAAAACTATTTATGCTTCTTATGTACCTAAAATAGCGAACAATTTTCAATATTGTTCACAAAATATAGTAAAATAACAGTTTACTTTCAAAACATATGTTAATTGTATTTTAATCCTACGTTATCTTAATCCATTTTTGTTTACTTGAAAAATTAGAGAATAAAATTGAAGTTAAGAATGTATTACAGGAACTTGAATTACTTGTTCATAAAAGTGAAAATTTCATAAAATTGAATTTCATATAATTGAAATTTTTTAACATATGTAACTATAGAGAGCCAACCAAATCATACTAAAAATTTCATAAGATTGAAAACTTCATAAAATCGGTGCGAATAAAATCGAGACCTAACAGTAGGATTTTTCTTAAGGAACGGAACGAAATTAAAAAACTTGGAACGGAACCAACACTAGTTTGAACAGAACCAACACTAGTTTGATCTGATGCCATCTCATAAAGAAGAGTCGCATTAAATAAGACGTAATTACTGAACGCTATCTATAACATGTGTTTACAATGTGTTAATAACATGTGTAGTCAAATAATAATAATATTAACTATTTTTGATTTTATTTATTTGTATAACAGTTTTAATTATTTGATAAAAACTTGAGATAATTGTAATTTTAAATAAAGTGAGTTTTACATTAAACTATTGTTATTAGCATTTATTTGAATAAAAATGTATTAAATGTAAAGCATTGCTAACTTAGATATCATTCAAATTAAAGTATTATTTCATATGTGTATTGATATTACAATTTATAATATCTATTAATAGTATTGATAATAAAGATGGGAATCACTCGTCAATACCTTCGTTGGTCTCAAACATCACTATTTGGTTGTATTGGTTCTCAAAACGCGGGCATTAATTACATAATAAATTCAAAATACGGTCCAAACGAACGACTGGTGGCCACAGCTGTTTGCGAACATATAGTCCTTTGGGACACAAAAACTGGTGAACAAGTATTACAATTGAGTGATGAGAAGAATAGAAGTGAAGTCACGTGTTTGGCATCGCATCCAAACACCGCTCTGATAGCCAGCGGACACAGCGATGGCACTGTTCGGCTCTTTGATTATAATTCAGGACAATTGAAAGTCACATTCTCTGGTCATAGGAGTGTTGTGACCGCTCTTGCCTTTGATGCCAATGGTATGAGACTCGGCTCTGGCGGTAAAGACACCGAAATAGTGATTTGGGACGTGACTAATGAGTCGGGACTTTTCAGACTTAAGGGACACAAAGGAGTTATCACTCAATTGCAATTCATGAGTCAACACAATATAATACTTTCTTCATCTAAAGACACTTTCATCAAGTTTTGGGACATTAATACTCAGCACTGCTTCAAAACACTGGTCGGACACAGAAGTGAAGTCTCGAGTTTTGTTCTCATTAATAATGATTTAAGACTTATTAGTGGTGCGAATGATAGTGAGCTCAGGGTTTGGAATATTATTTTCAAAGACGAAAACCCACAAGAATTTGACACTAAATTAGAGACTTTGAAAAGTAAAAGTAATGACGAAGAAGATGATGAAGAGCTGATTGAGGAAGAAAATGAGGTTTTAATTGTAGAACGTTTTGGATCTATTGTGAGAAAAAGTACTCAACGATTAACTAATATTTTTGTTGACAAAAGTGAACGAATGCTTATCTGTTGCGCAAAAGACTCTTTCGTTGAATGCTTTAAATTGAGAAATGAAGAGGAAATCAAAAAATCGATTCGAAATCGTTTGAAAAAAGAGAGAAAACGCCGAAAGAGTGAAAATAATGAAAACGATGAATTAGACGAAGAAATAGTTGTCAACAAAACTCTTAGCGATGAAATTGAAAAATTAGATATTATTAAGACGTCATCAAAAGTGAAATCTTGTGATTTATTAATGATTAAGAATGAATGCAAAGTCGCTGTTTTGTTAGCAAATAATTCGGTTGAATTGTATTCATTTAAAACCCCAATTCCCGCTCAAATCTATGGTAACCTTCAATTACAAGGACATAGAAGTGATGTCCGAACAGTTGCTATCAGTTCTGATAACTTTTCAATACTGTCCGCCAGCGCTGAATCAGTTAAAGTATGGAATCGATTGAGTTGTAAATGCATTACAACGATTACAGATGGAGTCGAGTATGCGCTTTGTTCAGTGTTTGCACCGGGAGATCGCTATTGCATTTTGGGCACCAAAACAGGAAAATTGCAAATTTTTGACATTAGTTCAGCAGAACTGCAACAGACAATTGAAGCCTCGGAAGATTTGCTGCCCATTTGGTCTATTTGTCTGAATCCAAACTTGCAGGGATTGGTGTCTGGCAGTGAAGACAAATTAGTCAAGTTCTGGAACTTTGAATTAGTTTTCGATAATGAGACCAATAGAAGAGAATTAACTCTTATTAATGAAAGGACTCTAAAGATGGACGAAGGAGTGCTTTGCGTTAAGATTTCTCCCAACTCTAAATTCATAGCCGTATCACTACTCGACAGCACAGTAAAAATATTTTTTATGGACTCTTTAAAGTTCTTTTTATCACTTTATGGCCATAAATTTCCGGTATTGTGTATGGATATATCATATGACAGCACAATTATAGCGACCGGTTCTTCAGACAAGAACATCAAAATATGGGGATTAGATTTTGGTGACTGTCATAAGTCAATGTTCGCACACGACGACAACATTATGTGTTTGCAATTCGTCCCAAAAACGCATTACTTTTTCACCGCCAGTAAAGACAAAACTCTCAAGGAATGGGATTCTGATAATTATGAGAAAATAATCACATTAGAGGGACATCAGGCAGAGATTTGGGCACTGGCTGTAAGTCCTAATGGCAAGTATGTGGTGACCGCTTCTCATGATAAATCTTTAAGGATTTGGGAAAAATCAACTGAACCTTTGGTTTTGGAAGAAGAACAAGAGATTGAACGCGAAAAGCAATTTGAAAAGTCTATGTTTGGTTTAGAGGAGTCCATAATTCCCGGAGAAACTAATAAAGAGGCGTCACTTCCTTCTAAAAAGACAGTCGAAACTGTAAAAGGAGCTGAAAAATTGATTGAAGCTCTCGATGTATTTTTGGAACAAATAGCTGTCAATCAGGAATATGAAGATTTATGCAAAGCAGCCAAACATACGGATGACAATCAAGAACTACCAGCAAAGCCTCCACACAACCCATTAATGAATATTTACAGCACAAGTTGTCCGCACCGTTATATGCTTGAAGTTTTGAAACGAATAAAGTCTAATGAATTAGAAGAGACGTTATTGACTCTACCTTTCAATTATATAATAAATCTGTTAAATGTTTTAACAGAACTTTTGGAACGAAACTGGGAAATAGAGCTCTTGTGTCGATGTATTTGTTTTATAACACGGTATTTAAATAATAATTATTGAATTACTTTTGAATTAATATTTTATTAATTAGTGTTTTAATCGATTAAAATAGTGTTAATTTCGGACAAATCACTTCCACGTCTACTCTTTTACCGACTTTGGATAAATTGCGTCATCTTATGAATGACAGTGTGTCAAATCTAAAGGTAAACTGAACTGAATGCAATTTCATGGAATTTATTGCTCTAGTTTTAGAGTATCTATGAAGCAATCAGTATTATTTGCCTCAAGTCTTAATCCAAATAAAAACTATGTTATGATTCCTTTTTATATATATTCAAACTTAGGTCTAATTTTTTTGCTATTTTATGTTACTCTTGACCTTATAAGTCGTTTTATAGTTAACTAAATCGCGATTTCCTCCTTTTATAGGATATCGTAGGAGTGAACTCATCAGCGCTACAATACTATCACTCTATTTTAGAATCAAGTGAAGAAATCTCATTATTCACTGACGCTATTGATAAGCGAAAAGAGAAAAAGAAGAAGCGCTCTAAACAGCACTTGAGTAGCGCTCCCATTCTCTCTTGGAATTGATGGTCAAACAAATTTTGAAACAATTTCATGAATTAATAATTTTTTTGCTGAAAATATATATGTTTACTATAAATTTGCTGTTCTGGTGGTCTATCACTTGATAAGTCATGATATTTGACTGTAATTCTATTTAATAACAATTAAGATGATTGAAGTCTTGCGTGTATTAACTATTTATTTATTTTTATAATTTTCAAGGTTTTGATAAATAATGATTAAAAGTAATATTTATTTTATAGTAATGTTTTATTAGTAATGTGTGGGCTTTTGTTTATTACAATTCGTATTAATAATAGAGGTATGTGTCGATTGGATATGCATTCCTTTGTGGGAAAGGAGGATATGGTGGGACTATTACAACCTTTTACTCTAATCACTAAAAGTCTTTCATTGAGCTAAGACTAACATTTTTGTGAGTGAATCTTTCGCTTGTAATTCAACTCAAAAATGAGTTTTATTTAAAGCTATTTTAAGAACACAAGTCTTGTACCTCTTATTATACCAATTTTGTGCCCTAAAGCATATCATGACTTGAATTCTGAGTCGTTTAGATTTATAAAAATCCGTACACTTTTCACTGATGACTGATATAAAAAGCACTGATAGAAAGCTTAAAAACTGGTTTTTGATTTATTCGTTATAAAAATCACTGCAAACTAATAAGATTAGTACCGGAATATTTAGTATTTGGTATGTGTAATAACATCGATAGCAATGCACTATATTTTCTACCTTTTCTACAGCTCGAGAAGAATATTAAGTTATATATCCTTACTATGAAAGTAATTTCAGGATTTATTATCAAATCATTTTAGGTTTACTCTATTGAGACCATATTCAGCCTCATTTAATTTACTAATAAAATGTGTGGCACTTAATCATTATCTCTTTAATGATAAATATTTCCTCTGAGCCCTTATTTTTGAACTTTTCTGTCATTTTATCGAATCTATAAATTATATTATTCGAGTACTGTATCAATTTCGAAATCAAAATATAATTTGTTATTATTAATAACTTGTAAATTAGTTGTGCTATTGAGCTGACGAACTTTTAAAGCTCTAAACATAAACTTCCTTTTGTTAGCTTAGAGTAACACAACATTGTATTTATCTTCATAACAATCACGCATTTAAATGCATTTATAGCTACAAATTCTTCTTTTGTTTAGCTTTTCTCTCTCGATGTAAAAATAGCGCACATTATATCCTAAACATAATATAAACCTTACTATAATTTAGTTTGACAATAAAAACTTATTTAGCTTTGCTTTTATTGACATACAACTCTATGAATAATATTTTGTCTACCAAATAGCTCTCAACAAACTCTTCAAATGCTCAGCTATTTAATGACTGTTTTTTATGTTATTTTCAATGAAGAATTCATTTAATGTACTTTTAATGGTATATTTTCCTCCCATTGAGAAACCAAATTTCAAAAACTTTATAGTATTCTACGATAACTTGAATGTCATTGATCTAAATAATAATCAACTTTTGTTTATCGTCAAGTTTATCCTATCCTACACACAAAACTCCTTTTCCAAAATAAACCCCTATTTAGCTCTATCTTTCGTTCGCTCCTCTGTTCATAATTTAAGTTCAAAATTTTAAAGTGAAAAAAGTTTTATTTGACTTGTTTTGCCTGAACTGACAGAGTCTTTGGTTAATAACACATAACACTTGTCGCTCGTATAGTAAAGATAATCATTTGTTCACTGCCTACAGATATTGCAGATAAAGTGCCTCAAACTTTCGTTATTGACCTCATCCTCAATGAATTGCTTGTTCCCCACCCAACACATCCGTCGAGAGAAGAGAAGCAAAACCAAAACCTGACTCACGCACTGCTACTCTCTTTCTCTCTGATTCCTCTCTTTTGCAAATTCCCATACAATACATGAACTAAAGTCGGGATTAAGTGAAGGCTTGTATACAATACTATTGAGTACAAGTATAAGAAAACCTAATAGTGAAACGACTGCTATATAGCAGTGGAAACTCTACTAAAACTAGTGTAAAGGCAAAGCCCACTGAAGTCTATCTCACGGCTTCCGTTCATATAATAGTAAGGCTATGAGTTAGGGCTGAGCTCTATCTCAAACTTGTCTCTCCTCTCTTTGGCTCTCTGTCTGTGTTTGAAAGTCTCACATAACAAAACACTCTACAAGTGGTGGCATTTAATAGAAGAGCTTTTTTATTATGTTATATGAATATAAACCTAATTATTGATGTTTTCATATGAGAAGAAAGTACATTATCATCACTTAGTTGTCAACATTTTATTTATTAAAATGAGTGTTATATACGTTGTAATCATTTAATGCTTTAATGTTTTGTCAATACATGAGATACAGTATGCGTTCAAATATTGGTTATATTAATCATTATTATTGTATTAAAAGAATATATGAAAGTATATGAAAGTGTATGAAAGGAATGGCGTTCATAAATGTGGCCGAATGGACACCGGATAATGTCACCGATTGGCTCAGAGGTCATACATGTGATATATGTCACACATTGATTACATTTACTACCATTTATTAATTATGATAATTAGCACATCGATTATTAATATGAATAACAGTCTAAATAATGAAATAATAACTAATTAATTGAAAACAGGTTTAGACGACTGTATTCTGCCTTACGTTCATTTCTTTCTCAATAACCACATCAACGGGTGCCGTCTTTTGCTGCTATCGTGTGATGACTTGAATAACCTCAATGTCTGTAAAGTCGGACACCAAGAGCTCATCTTAGAAGCGGTGGATCTGCTGAAGCACTTACACTACAATTTCGGTTCCGAAACACTGCAATCGTTGGCATTACGTCTGGGCTGTAAAGCTCGCAGTCTTTTCAATCAACTCAAACACAACCAATTCTCTCACAGCTCTGATTCAGACAACTATTTGAATGACGAACGCGTCTCAACTCCAACACTGTCTGCTGTTTCAGACATTTTGGCCGCAGTTAAAGCTTTCATTTCATGGATTGACAGGTATTGAAGCCAAAAGGGGTTCAATTGGTTCAAAGGGTTTCAGTCTTTAGGTTTAATTGTTTTAAATGTAATTCACAAATAAGTGATTGAATTGAATATTGAGTAAAATTAAATTAATTGTGATTTTGTTCACCACATCCAAAGAGTTGCCAAAAATATTGTTTAATTAAATGAATGTTTCACTTATTGAAGTCTGAAAAGTCCCCGCCATTTGTCTGTTTAACCATTTTTACAATAGATTATTATCCGAGACCTCTTCGGGTTTGTCATAATTTAAAAGTGTTGACAGTGAATTATGTAAATAATGATAAACAGAATCGCATAATGAGGTGAACGGCTATAGTTTTTGAATGATATGTTACATATTTAGCTAATTTTAGATCTAAATAAATGGTCACAACTGTTTATTTGATGGATGAGTTCAAAGTGTGACTTCTGTTTTGAGAGTCGAATAACATTTGAAGAGAAATAATACTTTAGTTTTAATTAATTAATTGACTTGTTTTGGTATAACTTGTTTTAATTGAATGCCTCAATTCATTTCTCAGACTAACCGATAATTGAATTTTATATATCGTTAATTGTGTTCAATGAGAAGATATTTATAATTGAGTTTTATATTTTACGATTTATTACAATAGGTATCCATTTGAAGGACAGGATCAATATGTTCCGGTGCGAAAAACAATACTAAGGCTAAGCATAGAGTTGGCGTCAACTGCACAGCGCGACCAATTCGTAGAGAAGCCAAACGATGTGATTAAGAAGAGTTGCATAACTTTAGCCGAATTATGTGATCGTATTGTACAAGAACTCACCGACTCGTTAGCCATTCAACCGGCGGTCTTAGACATTGTGACTGTGAAGAAGAAATCAGATGAGGAGTTAGGAATGCACATCCATTCCTCGTATTCCGGTATTCATATTGTTGGTGGAATCAAATTCCAAAGTCCTTCTCATCGTTGCGGTCGAATAGAAGAGGGCGACGAAATAGTTCAGGTCTCATATCAAACAGTGGTCGGCTGGCAATTGAAAAAGTTGGTCAACTCTATGAAAGAACATCCGACTGAGATCTTATTGACCATAAAGAAGAGGCCGCGTCACAGCAATATCATGGGTCAAGTCATTGTTCTCAAGCCATATAAGATTCCTTCTCGAAAATCGGGTCATAGGACTAATGGGAGTCGAGTCAAAAACGCAGCCACAACTACGACCGGTTCGGGTGAAGACGACGACGCGTTTCTTCATGAAGGGAAACACTCTAAACCTGTATATCAATTATATCCGCGAAGACCTAAATTACAAGTAAGAAGAAGAGCAACAATCAGTGGTGCGTCGCCTACAATAAGTCAGCCGCCCATCAGAATAGAAGATTTGGTGGTAGACATGGGAAACAAAAAGGATAAAAAAGAGTCAATTAATCGAAGCATATCTCACGACCCTTCCAAACATTTAAAAAACTTAAGCCAATGTCTTTCAGCCGATGTGCAGACATCTCACGTGCCTTTTGTGCCATTTTTAGTTAATAATAATACTAATACTAATAGTAATGCTAATAATGTTAATAATATAAATAATAATAAGCCTTTATCATCATCGTCACCGAAGTTGCCTTACGCTAAAGTACATCCGTTCCCAATGGAAGGTAAACCTAATCCGATAATAAAGAAAAGTGAAAACGAAACGACTCCCAAAAAAATAATGTCAACACAGCATTCGCTCTCTTTCGAAAAAGAACAAAAAACTATTAACAACAATAAAACTGATTTAACATTTATTCCTCACGAAGAAGAACAAAGTTTACTCGAAAACAAAAAGATTGGTCCGACACAAGTGGGTGTCGTTAATCCAAGTCCTGTAACTGTAAAGAGTTATCAATTAATAAGTGATATTCAGCCAAAAGCAAATTCGATTCAAACAAATTCGATTCAAACAAATAATAAACCAAAAGAACAAATTAATAGGTTATTGAAATCTCCACTAATGAATAGATCAAATTTTCAGTCACAGCCCCAACAAATGCAAAATAGTTCACAGCCGTGCACTCCTGTTCTGCGGTCTAATTCCAAAGCGAGGACTAGACATTGTATGTGTATTTAACTTTATTTATTTGCCATATAATCCCTAATAGTTGTACAGTATAAACATTTGTAACAAAAATATTTATTTTTCTTTCATTTATATAAATAAGCGTCGAGAAGGGTTTCGTGTAAGGATTTGGGAGAAGGCGACTGTCAGGGATGGCTTTATCAGCGCAAAGAACAACACGGATTCTTAGGTTCAAGTTCTCGTTGGACTAAACGATGGGTCGTTCTTAAGAGCAATTATTTGTATTGCTATAAAGACACAAATGAGACCAAAGCCGAATGTCTGATCCATTTGCCAGGTTTTACTGTTTCGCCAGCGCCTGAATGCAAGTCAAAGAAATATGCGTTTAAATTATATAATCCAAACACAGCCTTTCATTTTGCGAGTGATTCTCAAATTGATATGAGTAAGTGGATGAATAAAATGGGTTTGGCCGCCATCTCATACATGACAAACAGCGATTTACAACCGGAGGCGTTCTGTTATAGTGAAACAGAAGAGAGCGAAGAGGGAAGTCCTTCTATAAATAGAAATACTCAGCGATTTTTGCTTACATCAAAGCAATCAGCGATTGGGTATAGAGAAGCCTCACCGGCTGCTCTTTCAACATCATCTTCAGATACTAACAACAGCATAAGAGACGAATTTTATGGTCGTTCGCGAATCCCTTCTACATCATCGTCATCGACGACATCCAATTCATCGTCATTTCATGATTTACTGCCAAAAAAGTCAAACAAATCCAACTCCTCATCAATCGGTGCTTCGCCAATACCTAAATCACCACTCATTCAAAATCGAATTAATTACGTTCGGTCTGCGAGTTGTTTGGACGCCAATGATATAATCGCTGCCAGAAATAGAAAGCAAATATTGAATGATTCGAGTAATACTCGATATGCGAAAATAGTGTTTCCGCACTCACAGAACCCAAAGGGTTCGTTTTCACCTCAAATCCCTCCGCGAAGGCTTAGAACTCCTGTCAACACAAATTTTGGAACAGATTCGGGTTCATTGGACAGACAACGATTCAATATAGTAAAGGACATCCCAACTGGAACTGTATCTAAAGTCGCAAATTCTTATAATAATTTACAACAAGAACCGGAATCAGAAACTAATAAACGTCAAGTACAACCTCCGCGTCCTCTCCCGAGAACTTCTAAGTTAACGAATAGAAGAGAGAATGTTTTGCCCGGTTTTGTCGCCAAAATGACAGATAATTTTGATCAGAGGACTAAACCTACGGATTCGACAACACCTGCGACTCATAACACTCCGCCCACACGTCCAGTTCCAAAGCCTTCTGCAAAAAGTAATTCTCAAAAAGATGAAAAAATTGAACAAAATGATGACACCTATGAGTATGTGTTCAGACCAACTATGGCTATGATAAAGACTGGTATTGTTAACCCTCTCTACGAACGCGTTCAAAATAAGTCGTGGAGCGGAGAATTGCATTCACCAAAGCCTACTGGAAAGGGACGAATGCCTTTACCAAATGAAATACAACAGCCAGCGGATCATAATTTAGATCAAGAAAAAGTGTTAAAAACAGATAATCGAATGCCCAATGAGTTGAGTATTTTGGACCGAGAGTACAATCGATTATATGGTACGAAAAAACCCAATGAAAGCCTTTCACCGAAAATTCCGGTCACTCCATATATACCAAAGTCAGCCACAAGTGTTGAAATCGAAAGTTTGTATACATCAAAGCTGCGCACAACCACTCCATCAGTTGGAAACACCAATTTTGATGAAATGCAAAATGTCTATTCGTCTCCGCGCGAAAGACCTCAAACACCCTCAAGTAGTGATAACTCCATGTCATCGAGCAGTGGAATCAGTTCTTATTACTCGACTTATCTGGAAATACCTGCTGAACAAATGTATAGAATGATGAATAAAAGGCAAACGTCTACTTCTTCTTATCATTCGGCAAAATCTTCTCCCACTTCAAGCGATTGTCGTCCGTCTGAGAGTCAAACCGGAAAATTTGATTTTAATGAGAAACTTAGTGCTCAACAAACGCCTTCTTCACCTCTCTCTAATTCGAGTGAAAGTTCAGCGAAAGCAAACAAAAGTGCAGCCAAGTCATCGTCATTTCGTTTGTTTAGTTCACCCAAACTATTAAAAAAGTTGAGTACTCCTAAGTATCAAAAAGAAAGACATCTCGAGAAGCGTGACGTCAGTAAAATAGCAACAGATGAGAAGCTAACAAAAACTGGTCGTCTATTTCTGGGATCACCAAAACTGACGCGCGCTCTCTTCGGCAGCTCTTCAAAGAAAGCACAACCAATTACAGAACAGCCGCCAATTGCTAGCGATTGTAATGATAATAAACCGATGGACACATCAAACACAAGTCAAACTGATAGTTCATATTATTTAAAAGCACATAATTTAAATCGAAGCTCTTCTGATTCATCGGTCACTTCGAGTAATACAGGATTACATCATCACATCGTTGAGAAAAAGATAAATAGACCACAACTGACAATAGCTTTACCACTTCTGACAGAGTCGAGTACAGACTCTTCTGAAATGCCATTAACCCCCGAAACACCCCGAAAGCCAACAATGGGTGTGGCTATGATTGGCAAAAAGCGCCGGCCGTCTAATGTTGGCAGTGATAAAGGGGATATTGAGTGTGCTTTACAGCAATATTATGGTAGCGGAAGTCTTACTAATCCGTCCACATGTTCATCACGTACTGATTATACAACTGAAGACACTGATGACGAATGGGCTCATATCGTAAGAACTATAGAAGAGGCAGGACTTACCTTAGAGGGAAACAAAAGGTCTGAACAAAAGTTGAAAGCTTTGGCCAAACCTATTGATGACGAAAAGTTATGTCATTTGGTCCTCAGTTTAAGAGCCCTGCAGAGGACGCTTAAGGTATTGTAGATTTGAATTATTATTTGATTCATTTTTATTGACATAATGTTTGTCATAATAGCAGGACAGACAGCACGAAATTGAAGCCATTGATGATTTGCTTAATCAACCCATTAGTGTTGACATTCTTGAGGCTTGGATTCAAAAATATCCTCATCTTATACCACAAGAGGATTAGCGCTCACAAAAAGCTGATTCGGTTCGGTTCGGTTCGGTTCGGGCCGAAAGTAATACTACATTATAATAGTGGTATTGACTATCCTTTTATAATAGTATTACTTTATAAGAGATTTATTCCTTTTAAAGTATTATTAAACTTATGTCCAGAATATGTAAACATTATTTAATACCTGTATTTTCATCATTTTTTCAATAGTAATCCTCATAATAATGTTAAAATCAATAAAAAATGTTTTAATAAACAAAATATGCAATTATTCTATTTTATTAATATAGAATAGGCCTCAGTTTACTCAAACAGAACTACAGTTTGTGTCCGGAGCTATCGTTATGATCAGAGCTGTGAATTATCGGGAGTTAAAGTAATTCTATAAGAGATCTGCATTAATAATAAATTATTCCAAAGAAAAGTTGGAAAAACCATAGTCTAATAGTTTGAACTTTCATTAACTATTCAAATGATTATCTGTTTTCAATAATAGTTTACAATTGAGTTTTCACTGTTTAACTTTTCATTGAATG
>JAUJYT010000948.1:0-14029 GCA_033996565.1 Nanhermannia nana
AGTGAAAATAAAAGTAAAAATTAAGATAAGATGTTATTATATGTCAAACTTTTTCGATCTACTTTGAGATCATCTTCAGGGCAAAGATGTATTAACAATTATATAAAGAAAAGCTTTGTATAATGTTTGAAAATATGAACAATAGTTAGATATTAGCTAATAGTCAGCGCGCGTTTGTCTTAATACTTAATGCATTGTTAGTTTAGTTTATTTGAGTGATAGGCAACTCATTTCGCCAAAAGGGCCACAAAAAACTCTAATTTTGCTGACAGACCGCAAAAAAATTACAAAAAAATAATTAATGATGTGAATAGTCTTCGGCTGAACCGGTCTAACCTAGGCTCAGATGATGGGTCTTTTTTGAGCTTTAGGCTCATGCTCAGGCTCTAGGTTTTTCCAATGATTTCTGGGATCCAATGATATAATGATATGGTCTATACTTTTTGGACGTTTTAAAGCGAAATCCAAGGCTTCTGATAATTAAGTAAAGAAATCAATTTTCAAAAACAAGATAAGTGAAAATGACATGAATAGCAGTTTTATATTTATAGACATTAACGCGTAAAATATAGATATATTTCTAATGGTTTTACTGCAGAACCTTCAATATTAACAACAAGCTCCACACTTATGTTTTGTAAAGTTTACATTAACTTTTAATATAAATTTTAAATTATCAAAAACTAAACCTTTTTTTCCACAAACAAACACCGATTACAAAGAAATTGTTTCATTTTGAACTTTGACATTCAATTAATTATTCTGTTTTCACATTTACTTTAAAAACAGATAATAATAAAACTAAAATGTTGTATGAATTATAAAAGTAAAGTATTTTAATAAAGTTTCATTTTCTATAAATTAATATACAAATCATATACTAAATTAAACATTTATAACAATCGCAAATCTTATTACAAAGGATTATAAAATAGTCTAATTCTAAGAAATGAAATTATATAATAAAATTTTCTTTTAATAAACGTATAAATAAAATGAATCTTAACTACTGATTAAATTTTATAATAATAGGATTTTTTGAGATCAGACTTAAATGATCATAAGAAATGAATGAGACATCACTATATATATGTATTAAAGCTAGAGATGCAAGCACTCACATGCACTGTCAGCAAAAATGAATGAGACTTTATTACATAAAGTTAGCTTATTTTAAGCAAATATGTTATAATATGTGTGATTCTATATATAAATTCCTTAAAACTGAATCATATGTTTGTTTATTATAAAAGTATATAATTCTACGAGATTTTATGTCGGTCTCGACGCTCATCCTGGTTATCCAGCCAGCGCTCGTACAGGGCTATCGGGTGTTCTGTAGTATTGTTGTAACGTGCATGCTAATACCTACCCTTTATTACTTAACCTTAATTTATGTGAGGTCATAAAAGCACATGTTTTCATGCACCTTACAACAATACGGCCGTATACTACAAAACCCGGGCTATCATGCGCTCGTGTTCTGCTATGATAAGATCGTTCAGGATATCGCTCAGTCAATGTGATTCACACTATCCTAATCTGACATAAACCGCCGCAAATACCTATGAGTCGGAAAAGGGGCATATAAATGAGCAATCTATATATGATGAGATAGCGCTCTGTAATGTTGAGATCGCACTCTGCTCTCATCAATTGTATGCTCAATACGCGCGGTAGCGCTTTTTTTGTTACCTAACCCTAACCTACTATTTACACATTTGGATACAAATGAGAATCAGTATGAGTCTCAACAATACCGGGGCTATACTATAGTACACCCGAAAAGACATAATGAGTTCTAAACCAAATCTATCTTCAACTTCAGCAGATGATCCTTTATCTCAGTCACCATTCATTTATATGGGAATAATTTGGCTGATAATAGCAGTCTTTGTATTTGTGGTTTACTTAATCAAAACCTATAGTGAACCAGAAATACCATACATTGAAGACAAGTGTAAGTCAAGAACAGGACATCAGTATTTAATTAGATTTGTTTTTGGACAAATGAATTCAAAGTACAAAATGTCAACAACAATATCATTAAAGCTCTTCAAGAAAGATAAACAATTCATAGCCCGAATAAAAATTTGGCCAAAACTTATTTTAGAAAAGGGTCACAGAATTTCTAAAGAGAAGAGAACGATCTGTTTTTTGCTCAATAGAAGGGATAAATTGGAAAATATCGGTTATATCAGAATAAGTCACAACTCTTTTTAGGGATTAATTTCTGTGGAAATCCGAGATTTCAAGACAGGACTGACTTCTAAAGCGAATGTTAATCAAGATATAAATCAAATAATGCCTGACAAAGAACACAATTTTCAACGATTTAAATTTCAGAATTCAATAGTGGTTCCAAATTTTGTAGATATGAGACCGTATCCAATGATTAGTTTCATTGAATTTATATGTTTCACATTTTTGACCCTAAACTGTATCTCATTTTTAAGCATCTTTTTAATAATATGTGCAAAAAGTCTTTTTTGTAATGAATACCCATATAAAGAGAAAGGAGAAATTCCATTATACACTAGTTGATGGACAGGAATCACCACAAGTAGTATATCATTTTTTCTGTTGGTTATTTTGATGTTTATATTTCAACATTATATCAAAACAAGCTTTTCGTTTTCGTATGGCTCTAAAGTTTGTCCAGAATTAGGATTACTTTCTTAATTGCGGTTTTAGTGATTGAAATTACTCTAGGAATTGTTGGCTCAACAGTGGCTCAAATAAATATTCAGAACTCGATTCTCGAAAATACTATAATATTGCTGTACTAATTGGTGAATTCTTTTTCTTATTCATATTGGTTTTTCTACTATTATTGATCTTGAATTTGTTCGATTTTCTTAAACCCGAGGATCAATTCGAAACGAGTGACTCTTCCACATCAGATAATTCAGAATCAAATGGATTTCATATGAAGAGTACGCGCCAGAGATATACGTATAAAGATAACAAAACAGAAGCATTAAAAGTAAAGAATAAAGATTTAGGAGACAAAGAGATAATAAGCCATTCAATTCATTCCAATTAAAATAAGAGACAGACTATAATTTCGACATTTCCTAAAAATTTTGCTTTTTCAAAAAGATTCATAATATTTAAATATTTTAAATTATATTTTTTTTTTGAATTAAATATAAATATTCATTTTATTAGAATTAAAAAACTCTTTATTCAGTGAAAGTGATGGAAATTTATTGATTAAAATAAAATGAGTCAAAGCTTTTCGATCAGTACTTGTGTCTTCTTCAGGGCTTCAAAGTTATTATAATTAAATTAATTACAATCAACTGATTATAAAACTTATTTCTATTTTTTACTATATTATGCATTTCATACATAATTATAAATATTTAATGTTTTTCTTATTAAATTATAAAATTTTTTGACTGCATTATACTTTGATGATAAACTGGTGATTTAGTCTTAAATAATACAATATTTATTCATTTGTTTCTACGAACTAAAGAACTCTTATGTCTGTTGTATTTTATTTCCTCTTAGGTCTGGTTTTATTAATTTCCGAATCAAATGAGTTTCATTTTTTATTTGCTCTGTTTTTTAAATTTAATTTTAGGATAACATTATCTGATAATCAATACACTGATAGAACTGACCAAATTTCGTTTGAGTTTAATAAAGTATTTCAATCAAGTCTAAGGAACTAAAGTTTATAAGAATTAATTATCGAATTGTTAATAACTTGTTTCCTATTTGTTATAATAAACTAAAATCTAAATTACTTTTCAATAAAGATGAAACTGATATACAATATAAAGACCCGGAATCTCATTATTTGAAAGGCTTTTATATTTGATAACAAATGAAGTTTAGTTAAATTAAAAATAGATAAATCTTATGTAACATAACGGAACCGGTATATGCGGTCTCATTATGTTTTCATAATAAAGGCATTTCTTAAGAAAACGCTTTCACTTTGATTTCTTTGAATAACTAAATGTTTCATAATTTTCAATTTACTGTATAGTACTCTATCTTCTGATCTATTTTTCTGATATCATAATCAGATAGTCCTCCTCATTAAATATTGATATTTCATTTGTGACATCCTGTTCTTAATGGATAAGAACATCATTTCAAAAAAATAATTGAAATGAAAGAAAATACAAATTCTTATAGTGATTGTGCAAACTATTTATAATAATCTGAAAGCTTTGTGCAGCACTTCATAACAAAAAGTGATTTACAGTGAGAAGAATCTGATATCTTTCTAGAAGTGAGTCAAATGTACTTTTTTGGCAATTCCTGATTAATACAAACTCAATGGATTTGATATTCATTTCATGACCTCAATCAACAACTTTTTCTCAAACAGTATTCTTGAGTATTAGTGAATACTGTGAAACAACCAGTGGATTAGTTGATTTGTGAGACAAGTGGATTGAGTTTTACACTGGTATCAAAACAGTTAAGATACTATAAAATGAGTTAAGAATACCATCTTTACTTAGAAGTAACTATTTTGGATGTTTCTCATAGTTATGCATTAGATTTGAGTTAAAAGTTAAGTTTAATACTATTGATAAAGTATTTCTTAAAGTAAAGTAAATCAAATATATCTCTTATAGAGTGCAGATCTAATAGTTTGATAAAGAATAATAAATCAAAGATACTGTTCATAAATTAGTTTTTCAGTTAATAATGATTGAAGCAAATAATATTCTGGCGGTGACTCTCGTAATAATAACTGCTGGCTCTGCAATATATACAATAAAGACATATATGGAGCCGGGCATGAAAATTGCCATCAATTTGGCTGAAATTGATGATCAAATGATTGACGACAAATTTGACCCTTTAATACAAACCAGTCTTTACACAACTTTAACAACATTGCCGTCCACTTTATTAAATTCCGAAACAACGACTTCACTCTCAAGAACCACAATAAAAAAGTTGAAGCCAACAAAGCCAGCCATCGAAGAATTCTCAAGAGATTACTATGATATTGATGACAATCAACGAGAAATAGAAGGTCCGCCTATTAAAAAGCGGAGTATTGTTGAGACAAAATTAGGTGACATTGAAGGTATAGAACAAGACGTTTCAGGAAAAACAGTTTACGCATTCCTGGGTGTGCACTACGCCATGGCCCCGATCGGTGAACGAAGATTTAAAAAACCGAAACCAATTGAGCCCTGGAATGGTGTAAAAAATGCCAAACAATTCGGAAGTTCGTGTATGCAATACTTGCGGAATTCAACCGACTTACCGATGACTCCATTAAGACAAGATTTTTCTGAAGATTGTCTGCATTTAAACGTTTGGACGCCTTCTTTGGATAAGCCTTTGAAAGCTGTCCTTATTTTCATACATGGTGAGTATTATTTAATAGTTTTACACATTTCATCAAATATTTGTAATTTTCAAATAAAACAAATTATATTTCAATTGATAATAACATTAACAGCAGTTTAGGTTTTTTAACACAAAACAGAAAATTTATTAAAAATTTACTTTAATTAACAGGTGGTTTGTTTACATTTGGAAGTAATTCCGTCGATGAGATAGACGGCCGAATGCTGGCCAGTATAGAAGACGTTGTTGTGGTTACAATTAACTACAGATTGGGTCCGTTCGGTTTTATTAATGCAAGAATTGATGAAACGCCTGGAAATATGGGTTTACATGATATGCTCACTGCTATCAAATGGGTAAAAGATAATATTCGGTCCTTTGGTGGCAATGATAAGTTGATAACACTGGTCGGTCATTCCTCAGGTGATAAAAGCTATTGGTATTATTACTAGTATTACAAGCATTAATAATGTACTTTAACTCAATTTAGGCGCTATCGCGACAACTATTTTTATGACCTCTCCGGCAGCTAAGAATCTGTTCAAAAGAGCTATTCTCCAGAGCGGTTCAGCAACTGTTTTCAACTTTTATTTCCAGAGAAGTTTTCAATCAACTGAAAACTTTGCGGAAATACTGGGCTGCGCTGACAATAGACGGAATCTGACGAATAATCCCGAGCTTGTTATGAAATGCATTCGGGAAATGCCTTTACAAAGGCTTAACAGAGCCACTGAAGACCAACTGTCTGAAGAACTCTATTCTTATTCACCTGCAATTGGAGATGAATTAGTACCTAATTTTCCTAAAGATTCTGTGGAAGACCCAAAACTATTTAATGACCAAAAGGAGATTTTGATCGGAACGAATTCAGACGAAGGCGCCATTTTCTTTCATTTGGGAAATCCTGACATTTTCAAGAAAGATAAAGCGCCGACTATTAAAGTATGTAAAACATAACTATAAATATTAATATTATTAAGCCTTAAATAGTCGCTGTTATGGACAACTTTCTATTATATTTTATAGACAGAAAATAAATATAAATACATTTTTTGTGTATTAAATTAATATTTATAATACAGCACTAGTATTATCCCTTAAGTTATACAGTATTTACCGTAATATACTTTAAAGTCTCACAAATTGTTGTCACATAAATTAGTTCACAATTTTAACTTATTTTACTAATAAGATTCACTTCAAACTGAATTATTTTAATAAAAAGGACATCGAAGAAGCCAAAGAACTGCTTTCGTCGTCGCTTAAAGATTGGGGTCTTTCAAAATCTACATTAAAGATAATGAATTCATTTTTCTTGGAAAAAACTAAAAGCATTGAACCAAAGGTTATTTTGAAAGCAATGCACGATGTCTTCGGAGACCTCGCCTTCACTTGTCCTGCAGTTTATTTTTCGGAAAAGTTCGCAGAAAAGAATAAAACCGCTTATTATTACTATTATACACATCGGTCGCCAAGTTTTAAAAGAAGTGATTGGATGGGAGCCACTCATTATGATGAAGTGCCCTTTGTTTTTGGTCATCCTTTGAGATATCCTCATAAGTATTCAGGAATTGATATCGATTTTAGCAAAAGAATTATGAATATTTGGGCCACTTTTGCAAAGACTGGGTATTAATATCTCTTAATATTGATTCCAAAATATTAAGCTTGAGTGCGAGCATCACAGCCCATATCATAATAACAGCAAATATCACAGTACACAAAAAAATCGAAAATTGACTTTCATTTAACTTCTATTTTATATTCAAATTCTAAATCATTTCAGATTTGTGTCTCATCAGAAATGATTTCAAATTTGATTATAAAATTTTATATAATATGGGTTTTATTGAATACTGTCTGACCGGTTATTGACAATAATTGCGTGCATAAGAAACTAAAGTGTTGTCAATAGCCTGCCCTTTGCTCTGTCGTGTTTGTGTGCACTTAGCTTTGCCTCTCATAAATGTATTACAAATCAAATTAATATAAGATCTTTCACCACAGAAAACCTCCACTAATGAATGGCATAGAATGGCCTCAATATAACTCAAATAATCAAAAGTTTGTTGAACTAAATGGAAGTTCTAATAAAATAAGTGTCGGATTTGGTCCACACAAAGAAAATTGCGACACTTGGAAACATGCGTTCAGATTATTTAATTAGCATTTCATTCATTCTATTTTACTAAATATTTTGAATTACTGTAAATATTTATTAATTCAAACATGGATTCAATTATTTGTTTCTTTTGAATTGATTATTATGTAATAAATCAAAGTTTTGTTCAGTTAAATAAAAGGCAACTTTGAAATGATTAAAGGCATTCAAACAAAATGAGTCCGAGAATAAGTTATGAATCGTCAGAAAACTTATATAAATAAAACACTTTTGTAATAAATAATATTTGATTAATTGTAAAATTGAATTAAGTATCTACAGGTAATTGATGATTATTTATTAGAACCTTTAGCTTTGTTACATAATTTTTAAATATTTATACGGTATTTGTTTTTAAGATAAATTGAAGTTAAAATCAAAATTGTTGTTCTTTAAAATATCAATTTCAAAGTTATTAAATTATACAAAAAGTTTTTCTTCAACTGGTTTTAGTCACTAAAGCTCTTGAACTTTAGCTTACGAGTTAGCACAGAGCTTAAGTTTATACTGAATTAGCTTTAGTTTGAGCTGAGACAAGCTCAGCTTAGCTCAAGATCAAGCTCGAGCTTGTCTTTTACACTTAACTACTTTAAAGGTATCGATCCAATAAAATGTGACAGAGATGTTGGGATCCAACCTGGGATGTTATAATTGGCAAACAGTTTGCGATTGTGATTCACACAAAGGGTTAGATTATTATTTGGTCATTAAAATCACAGCCAACACATTAACTCAATAGATGAAAAAATTGAAGTCATATTTAAAGAAAAACATTTAAGAATTCGGGCGGCAGCGTCAGGACATAAGACAAAGGCAAGTCCCGCACCCTTAGTGGCCACTTCTTTCATATTGACTCCGCGTTCGTATGCAATCGAATCCATAAATGAGAAGATGACTGCAGTACACCAGCGAAAACACTTGTGGCGCTATATTTAGAAAAGTATTAGCATATCATTGAATATTTGCTTCAATTCTCAATCAATAATTCCTGAGTTTTGTTTACCTGTCTCCTAAAAATATAATCAGTTTGTCATAAAGCCCGCACACCCTACACACCCCGCACCCCGCATAACCTGCAACCCCGCGTATCTATTTAGAGCTTATTTTTCCACTTTTTGACTAAATAACAATACAAAAACAATCAATTATGGAATATATTAAAAATAAAATGTTTAGTAAATAATTAAAAAAATATTGAATTATATAATTATCATAATTACAATCATTTGAATCAAAAGACGCTTCTTATAAATGTTAGTTAACTTTAATTAAATGGTGTATAAAGCGGGCACTGAAGCATATTATCATGTTTTTATGCTTTTATTTATGAACATAAAACTTCAAAATAAGCACAGATTACATAATTACAAAACGAGTAAAAGTAGTTTTTTGCATAACAAAATTTAAAAAGCATATTAATTTCTATTTCATTTTTCTCCTTATAAAAAACAAAATTTTAAAAAATTTTTGGCGCGAATAATTTATGTTGCGCAAAACCTATTCATAATAAAAAAATTTTTTGCTTCATCATTGTTTAATTAATCAATATTTACATTTAAACTAGAACTAAAAAAAACTATTGATAAAATTTATGTGTTAAAAATGTGTATTTTTAACTGCGGGGTTTTTGTGGGGTGGGCGACTTTTTCATTTGCGGGGTTCGGGGTGGTTGCGGGGTCAATTATCAAAAGTGCGGGGTCAGTTTTTGCCGCGGTTCCGAACTCTAATCTATAAGAGTATTAGTAAGTATTTGAATGTTTAAATTTAATTTATTGATAGCGTTATATATATTTGATGTGACGTTTCCTATACTTTTGACGCCTTCAATAAGACATAAAAATGTGAAAAACCAGGCAACGATTAAACAAAGAACAAGTTCCCAATTAATATCGTTTATGTCCAACATTGAATCACTCATCTGTAGAACTCTTTTGCTATTACATAATAAAATCGGAAAAATATTAGAAAATTTTACAAACTCTAAGTATTGATCGCTCGGCATTTTAGTACCCGTATAGTTAGCTCTGACAGAAGAATTATGAAAAATCTGTGTTCCATTTGTTCCCATATAAACTCCACAGCAACTCATCCAAAGTAAATGAGATCAAAAAATAGTATAAAGTCTAGGCTATTCACATATTGTAATAAATTTGGACAAAATAGGCCATTACAATGATATGGAAGCTATATTGCCTGATGACAGACGTATTGTTTCGCTCTTGCCACTTTCTATGTATTAAGTACAGCAAATTATACTTATAATTGTCATTTTAAAGGGTTGGAATACATCAAAACTAGACGGAAGAGCAAAGCGAACAAGTCGTACGTAACCTACTTGTAACGGACGGTAGGACTAGGAATGTTGTTCACTAAATCTCGTGCGATATGTTTCGGAAAAGTTGATTCGGGGATATGGTTTAAAGCCAGTTACAAAATATTTACAATACATTATGATTACAATGATTTATGCGAAATAATCCATTTCTAAATCGATTCATATATTTCACGTGTTTTTCATAATCTCTAAAACTATACATTGAATAAATTTATTTTGAAAAAGACGCAAATTTTGTCAGAATTTTTTAGCTTTTATTCTTAATTAAAAGTAATAAAAGTTGTTAGTTGGTTTTTATTTATATACTATCAATAGATATCAATTCTATTACCATAAGATGGGATCAATTACTGTCAAATAAAGTGTTTGTGCCTTTGCCTCAAAATAAGCAATAAATCAAAATAAATCTATATTTGAATGAATAATACATTAATTAATAGTATTGATTACATTTATGTTAAATAACATTAAGTATTAAATGAGTTTTCAAACAAATGAATTAATTAAATAACTATTTTTTAGATGACATTTAGAATTACTTTAAACAATCAAAAGAATAATAAATTAAAGTTAATTGACATTAAAGTGTATTAAATAGCATTAAATACGATTACAAGTAAAGCCACGAAAGATCGTTGTCTTTAGTAGGAGTGGGTCTGCCCTTCAAAATGTTGTCCACTCTCATGTCATTTTGAGAATAGGTCTTCAGACCCAACACATTCTGCTTACACTTCTTTGTATGCGGTTCGTATTCGTCAATAGTTTCGATGTCGTACTCGTCAGTGTCGTTGTCGTCAACTTTTGAGCTCATAATCACTTTGACCGGAGATTTATTTCCCGATTTAGTTCTTCCGGCTTTTGGTGTGTTTGTCTTCATTGCATTCTTATTCTGATCGCATTTTTTCGCAACTTTGCGAAGTTGTTTGTCTTCCAATAGTTCATAAACACTTTCACTACTATTGTTGTCATTTAAAAACTTTTTCTCGAATGCTTTTAAAGGCTTTGACTTCAAATCAGTCTTAGGTTTCATGAAGTTTTGCTTTAGTTTATGAATAGAGTCTTGAGATAATAGAGGACTGGCTTGAGGTGGAGGACTAGCTCTCATTGATGTTGAAGAAGACATCCTCTGGACTTCGATGGGAGACATCAAAGATATCAACTTTGGAGTACAGACTCTATTAGGAGATGAATGAGTCGATTGAAGTGCACTTAAAGTCAATTCTTGGAGTTTTCTCGAAATGTTGGCCTTTTCTGATTCGCTTTTTTCGCACTTTTTCGAGAGGTGTTCGACATTGAATTGCATACGTTCGGCATCTCTTTTGTATTCCTTAATGCGTTCGTCTTTGTCTTCGATTCGTTTACTGTAATCTGATTTACAACTCTCGAGAATTTGATTCATATTTGAGATTTGATTCTCGAGCGAACATTTTTCTCGCTCTAATTTCATCTCCAAATCCTGTTTTTCGCTTTTCAACACTTCATTTTCAGAAAGCAATTCAGTCTTAATTCGCAGCAATTCTTCCATCTTTTGCTCCAATTCAGCGATTTTTGCTTCCAATTCCTTCGTTTTTGTTTCGAATTCACTTTTCAAGTCTTTGATCTGTTTTTGTAATTCAGATTCAATGCTCTCCTTCTCTATCAGTGAAGAGTTTACTCTCGACTCCAAAGTTTCGATCAAAATTTCATTTTCTGCTTTCAATTTCGTTAATTCGAGTTTTCCTTCTTCTAGAGTCCGATTATTTGTCTGCAATTCTTGAATAGACTTTTCGAAAGTCTCAATGATAGTCTGCATATTGTTTTCAGCATTGGTTTTGATGTTTTCCTTTTCTTTTTCAACTGATTCTAATTTATTGTTTAAATTATCAATCGTTTGATTGCAGTCTTCCTTTGCAGACAACAACTGAATGTTTTCTTCTTTCATATCAATGAGAATTAGTTCCAATTCATTAATTCTTTTTTCAAAGCCATCCTTTTCCTCGACTAATAACCGACACTTACTTTGAAACTCATTTATTTCGATTTCAAGATTTTGTCTCAATTTTTCAAATTCTTTAGTCTTTTGTTCAGCACTAATCACTACCGACTCATGTAAACGATTCAATTCTTCAAATTGTTGACTCAATTCACTGACTTTTGTGTTTAAATCATCGATTACATTGTTTTTTGTCATCAACTGATCTTTGAATTCATTGATAGCCGACTGAAGACATTCCTTTTGATCGTTGACTGACTTCAAAGTGATGGCGAAAGCGTTGACATTGTCTTCTGTCTCTAATTTGCAATCATTTAAATCTGACATAACTTTTGCCAAATCTTCGCGTAATTTCAAAACTTCCGTTTCTTTTAGACTGAGCTCTGATTTGAAATCTGAGACAATCTTTTGATGATTGATATCAAGCGCTGAAAACTTTTGAGTCAAAGCATCGAATTGTTGTTTTCTGTGTTCTTTCACTGAATCCATTAATTGTTTGATTTCCTCAAAAGAATTGAGTCTCTTCTCAATCAATTCCACGTAATTCTTGACTCTGACGAACATTTCTCTTGTGTTTTGCATTTTTGTCAACACTTCTGTTCGTTCAGACATTTCTGAATTGATTTTGATTTTGAGACAATTGTTATCCAATTCTAGAGTATTCTTGTCTTTCATTAACTTTTCGATCGTTTCCTTTAACTCATTGTTTTGCTCTTTAATAGACTTGATTTGCAATTCAGTGATTGCTTTGAATGTCTCTATTCTTTCGATCTCTTGAGTCACTCTTTCTTTCAAAAGCAATGAATCACTGCTTATGTCTTCAACAGTGATGGCATTCATGTCATCCACTGATTCACTCAACACATTATTTGATTCAATCTTATTCTCAAAACTCTTAATGCGATTCGTATTCGACTCTTCTCTGTCTCTGAACTGTTGAGTGTTTAGACTTTTGTCCAACTTTTGTGACAACAAATCAATTGATTT
Organism: Nanhermannia nana; assembly: GCA_033996565.1. Classification (NCBI taxonomy): domain Eukaryota; kingdom Metazoa; phylum Arthropoda; class Arachnida; order Sarcoptiformes; family Nanhermanniidae; genus Nanhermannia; species Nanhermannia nana. The sequence goes on from JAUJYT010000948.1 coordinate 12,790, forward strand.
AATGTTTGAATGGTTTGAATAGCTTTTAATTGTATTACAATTGGAATCATTGGAAGCATTCGATTGTTTCTCACTTTGACTCACATTTGAATTCATTGAAGACTTCATTGAAAATGTTGTCAACCATTCAAATGTGGCTCTATTTTCGATTTTGGACTCATTCGACATTTCAGTTGATTTCGGTTTTCGATTAAAGAACTGCAAAACAGACATGTTTTGGTCGAATGTTTTCTGGAAAGCACTCATTCGCACAATTATTAAGAATTCGATTAAAACTCAATTCACTTTTCAATTAAAACGACAAATAATTCAAATTTTTTGCACGAGTTTTGTCTCAATTGTTATCATGTTTTGAATTATTATTAAATTTTATTTTTAGTATTTTATATTAAAATTAAATTAAATGAATTTATTCTAAATTCTGTTGCAATTAATTAAATAATTGTTAAACAGAATTAAAAGAAATGTGTAATAAATGCGCACTTTTTGAAAGCTTAGTATTGAATGTGATTTGAATACAGCTATTGATTGGTCTCTACTTTGCTTTGCTTTAATATGCACTTAAACTACTTCACAATTTAGTGGTTCTGTTGAGCGCTAAGTTTTTAATATGTAAATACAGTATTTTTACGATATTTTTAAGTTTTTTAACTTAAGTAAAACCTCTTATACCTTATATTTTAAGAATTGTGATAATAGACTTGTATATGCATTATATAAGTTAATCGTAGATGTGCTTCATTTTGGAGAACTGAAACTCAAACTAAATGGAGATGTAATGTAATGTATCTAAAGTTGAGAATCACTTAATCTCAAGATTATATCTATTCTTGAGATTAAATGATTTGCAACTTTAGATACAACATATATATAGTTAGTATTAAACATTTAAATTCTTTAAAAGCTTTTAATATATGTTGGTTTGACTGCGCGCTCATTCAAACTTTAAAACAACTATTTATTTTCAAAATAAAATCACAATTATTAACAGTTAAATCAAAATTATTTTAATTTCAAACCACTTCATATCTAACAATTTCTAACAAAGGCTAAAAATTAGTGTAAAGTTATCTGAAGTAAAACAATAAATTTTTGGATAAATTCTTGAGAACAGATTTTATGATATGGAGAGAACACGTCTTGTGAATGAAGATGTAGTCGAAAAAATATTAAATTATTTAAGTGTTAAAGAATTGATGAGAATTGAAAGAACTTCATATCAGTTTCAATACTGTGTTAA
>JAUJYT010000949.1:0-14018 GCA_033996565.1 Nanhermannia nana
CGACTTAAATCTAATGAAGTATTCATATTATGTTTCAAATGATGACTTTCATCGCTTTCTGACTCAATACACTTCTTCTCATCACTTTTGTCATCACTTTTTGCCATTTTTCACATTTGTTTTTAATGACAATTAAGTTTATATTCAAAGCAAACTTTCAATAAATCGTAATTTAATTAATTATTCGCACATTTGCTAAAAAACAAGTCATTGTTTACATACATATGAATACCAAAAGTGATAAATCATTTTCTATAAATATTTTCAGATATAAGTAGAGGTCTTCACAGTCTTCACATGTATTCGTACTTTTTGATTAAACTTTAGTTTAGTTTTTTTTGTTTATAAAATAATTACAAAATTTAATTATTGTTTCTGTTATGAGTTTTAATTTGATTGACATTTAAATAAAATTTAATTAATATCTAAATCTCATAAATAGTTTGTTAACAACTTTATAGTAACAACACTTGAATTGAATGCAAGACTTCTATAAACTCTATAATTGAGTCAATAAATGACGAAATCATTGTTTACATCAAATTATACACAAATTGTTTATATTATTAAATTATATTTAATTAATTAATTAATTAATTATATAACAAGTGATGAGTAATAGAAATAATAAAATATTAGAATTGAGCGCAAACTGTATTGCTTTCGAACCGGTCTCGAAAAACGTGAATGTCTTTTACGATGAGTCCAACCGTCAGGTGATTTGTTTTGCTATATATTTGTCTTTTTATTAATTCTCTAAATATTTAATATTTAAAGGTTTTTGTTGTTCTCAACCGTTGTGCGGATGGGGTTATAGTTAAAGGACCTGAAGAGACAACCATTCAATTCAAGTATAACTTTCACTCTTTTGTCAAATAAACAAAATGTAAAACTTTTTAAATAACTAAAGACTTGAAGACAAGGGAGACGTCCTGTCCGTCAAGTTTTCGCCGGCATGTGATGTGTTAGCACTTCAAAGGACTACAAATACAGTGGAATTCATTAACTTTACAAACGGACAGCCGAGCGGTCAATACATTCAGTCCTCAAAGGTTTGCCTCTTCTTTCATTTCCTTCGATTTCAATTTAATTTTTAAATATTTGTTTCAAAAGTGTGTCTCAATGTGAGTCAAATTTGGATCATTTAAGACCTCAAACACTTACTGTTTTATAAGTTGTTGTCATTGTTGTAAAATTAGTTTTGAGTAAAACACAAAACCCTTCTATTCATAGTTTAATTGAATTAAATACATGTTTTAGAGCAAGAATTCAAAGATATTGGGATTTATTTGGACGAACACTTATGAAATCGCTTACGTTAACGACACTGGTATTGAATTCTATCAAATACTACCCGATCGTAAACTAGTTAAATGTTTGAAAACATTCAATATATCTGTTGATTGGTTTGTCTATCAGGTTAGGCATAAATGATTGTGAAATGAATTTATTTAATGATTAACTTTTATACAAATGAAAGCCTCTCTCAGCTATTCTACTGCTCGCAAACGGCAATTTCGGAAATATTATACAAGCCTTTCAGTTCAGAGTATGAAATATTATTCAGTTCTTTTGCTATTAATACTCGACTAATATTGTATTTGATTACAGCCCAGTTCTGTCTATAAATTATCAAAATTTGAAGTCGAGTGGCCTCATAAAGTGAAAGCTGCAAAAGTCAGTTTATACGAAAGAGATGTTGCGATCGCCAACTTGTAAGCCATAATAATTTCATTTTTATTCAATTAAATCATACAAAGCTCTCATTTTTCAGATATGGAAAAAGCTGTTTATTAGTTTTGAGACATCAGCCGATACTCAAAGATCAAAGTGGGGCTCATATTATGATATACACATTCCAAAAGTAAATACTATTGATTTTTCTATAATTAATGTTATAATTTTGTATTAAATATTGAATTAGAGATTCTGCGCCTCAAAAGTCAGATGTTTTACTGCTAAACCTGAGCGGACGTTTTGCCATTAATATAGTCGATGATCTGGTTGTAGTTCATCACCAAACATCTCAAACGTCTCTAATATTTGATATTAATTTGCAATCAAATGAAATGATGGGAACTGTGAAACTCCATCAACCAGTTCTACCTCACTGTACAATCAAGTCGTTCAAACTCAATGACAATATAGACTGTGAACTTTGTAAGACCTTTGAACTGCTTTTGAATTGAAATTACTTATAGAACTCAATTACTACTTGATTTTCAGATTCAACAAATTGGGTTATATTTCAGCCAAACATAATAATTGATGCAAAACTTGGGTGTCTTTGGTTTTTACAAATAAATTTGGACAAAACCATTGAATTGTTTCCAAGTATTCCTTTATTAATAGATTTTTTAATGCTTAGACGCAATTCAAAGTCAGTGATACTCAAAGTATGCAGAAATTCGATAATATGTAGCGGAGAAAGTATGCAAAACCCATTGGGAAACTTATCGCTTATATTTAAAAAGCTGAACAGTGCTTACAAAGAAGCGCTTAATATGGATTTCAATTCAAATCAAACTAATTTTGATTCAGGCAAACAAAAGTTAAGGACAATTATCGATCAAACGGACATATTTTCGAGTGTTTTTACTATATTTGAAGAACAAAAATCTGTAATTAAAATGAAAAATCAAAGCTTTTCGTATAGATTTGATTTTTTTTCTAACTTTTCACACTTTTTTAGTTATTGGACGAGAATTTGATGGTTTCTATTCTGTTTGAATACATCTACTCTTTATCTCAATATCAAATTCCTATTCAATATTTTGTGTATGAATTTTTGATAACACATTTGGTCAGAACTAAACATTTCTATCAAATGCACCAATTTCTTCAATATCACGTTTTCTCAGATTCTAAGCCATTGGCGTGTCTTTTGTTATCTCTTGAACCGCATTACGCACATGCAGTTCAGTTAGCATTAGATATGTTGAAGAGACTCATGACTGCTAATGAAGAAATAGTTGAAGTTTTGTTATCTCAATATCAGTTATCTCGAGCCTTGAGATTCATTCAAAATCATTGCAATATTGACAGTATATCTGCGCGAAAATTTCTAGAAGTGGCTCTCAATTCAGGAGATATTAAATTATTTTATTCCGTTTACAAATTCTTCGAATTAAGAAACCTTCGAATGCGTGGATCAGCAGCTTTTGCGAGTGGTGTGTATTTTCACTTAAAATTTTATTATTTTATTGAATATAAAATAAAATCTAATTAATTGTTTGATCTATTAGGAGAACATTGCGAAGTATATGTCGAACATTTTCAAAAAAATTTTGGCACTTCTTCGAGTCTTAACAATACTAATGACCAAATCATTAAATAAAAGTGAATTAAAATAAAAGACTGTGATATTACAAAAACTGAAAACAGATTTTGTATAAAATTTTTCTGTTGATTTGTTGAATAAGTATTTCAACACTTTCCCAAAACCTTAGCGAGCAATGCCATTCTCACATACATTCCACACTCCGCTTGTCTGAAATATGCAGCTCTCGGGTCGGTATCGAAATCAGGTCTAAAATATAGTTATATTTTTATAATTATAAATATAGTCGAATCACTATTTTACTATGACTTACTGTATTTCCTTCAGTCTCGGGAGTGGATGCATAACAATCATCCTTTTCTTAGCTTTTGTCATGAGCTGAGGCGTCACCACATAGTGTCCACAACAAGCGTTGTATTCTTCTTCACTTTTGAACCTTTCCTTCTGAATACGTGTCATGTAAAGCACATCAGTATCAGGTAAGGCTTCCTCCAAAGTAAGTAATTCCTTTTGTGGAATTCTTTTCGATGAAACGAAATCTTTGACCTCTTGAGGCATTTTGAGCTGAGCCGGAGAGACGTATTGCAGCGATACGTCATAGTGTGTGAGTAAACGGGCCAATGAATGCACGGTACGTCCGTTCGCTAAATCCCCGACTATAGTTATCTTTGAATAAGAAATTCATTTTAATTAAAAGTTTATATATTATAACAGTGTTTAATGGTTTCAATTAGTATTTATGTACCACAAGGTTATTAACGGTTCCAATTTCTTCTCTTATTGTAAAGACATCGAGCAATGCCTGAGTTGGATGTTCTCCAACACCATCGCCAGCATTTATTACAGGCTTAAGACATACTTGAGCAGCTTTTGCAACCGCACCCTTTTCAGGATGTCTTAAGACCACAACATCGCTATAATTAGCCATAACAGTGACTGAATCTTCTAATGATTCACCCTTTTTGACAGAAGAAGTTCCTTCATTCAAGTATATGACAGATCCTCCCAAGCGTTGTACGGCTGCTGCAAAAGAACAGGTGGTTCTAGTGCTCACTTCATAGAACAGTGAGGCCATAACTTTGCCCTTTAGTATGTTCTCAATCGGTATTTGATCATATCCTCTATCGAGTGGTTTCTCTTTAGCCACACATAACCTGAACTTATGCGCCAAATTGAATAACTCATGCAATTGTTCGTGACTGAAGTCCTCCACTGACAGTATGTGTCTTCCAATGAGTCCGTGACTCGTGATATTAGCCGGAGATGCGGTTGGTATGGCTTTAATGCTTGGTGAGGGACTACTTATTGCAACAGAAAGTGGTTTTGGAGTGAGCTGTGAGTGAGCAGTCGTCTGTTCATGTATTCCAAGCTCTCGGAAAAATTCAGAATAAATTTCTTTGGTCTGTTGTTTTCTCGTTTCGTTTTGATTGCTTTCTATGGCACTATCGATGGCAATGTCTTCACATTCGGTCAATTCAAAGTCAAGAGCACTTCCGGGTAGATCTGTTGAGACAGCTTTCAAAGCGTTTTGTCCAAAGCCCGGAGAAACCAAAACCTGTCCGTCAACGAAAGCGACTTCATTGCGAAGAACAACTCTGCGAACCCTTCCCTGAACTTTTCTTCCTGCGAATGGAGTCCATCCAGCCTTTGAAAATGGCATCGCGTCAGGAATGACCCACTCCTCGTCCAGGTCTACCTCAATGTAGGTGTCTTTCTGGTCCGGCAAATTGAAGATCTTTTTTGGATTGAAATACAATTTCTTCCACAAGTCATTAATAGTAAGCCGACCCTCCTTTACAGCTGTCAATAGCAATGGTAACATAGTTTCTAAACCAGGAAATCCTGGCGGAGAGTTTGAGCCAACTTTTTCTGTAGACAGGTGTGGCGCGTGATCTGACGCAAAGACATCGATTATACTAATGTTGTCCCACAAAGCTTTCTGATCACGGGCTGACACAAGACATGGTTTGACAGAACTTCTTTCGTCGCCAATTGTTTGGATATCATTTTCACAGAGAAATAAGTGATGCGGCGATACTTCACAGGTCACGTTTACACCATTTTCTTTTGCAGCCTTAATAACGAGAATTTCCTCTTCTCGGGCGACGTGACAAATATGAATCGACCGGTGAAACAGATTTGCCAGAAATAATACAGCGGCTGTCGTCTGTCTTTCTGCGTGAACACAAATCGGAACGTTTTTCGGCCAGTTTTCGAAATGCTTTATCCAATCTGTCACTTGAGAAAGACATAGTTCTCCATAAGTGTTGTTCAGATACATTTTTAAAGCTAATACGCGAGTGTTTTTCGCTATTTTCGCAACAGTCTCAGCGTTATCAGCGGTTGCGGCCAAATACAGAGCATAATCACATTTGGCTCCCTTTTTCGCTAATTCCAATTCAAGCGATAGGTTTTCTTCATTAGTAATCGCAGGATTTGTATTCGGCATCTGTTTTGGTAAATATAATATTATATGTCATTTAAATTATTAAATATAATCTGCAATCAATCGAAAAGTATAGTATTAATGACTCACAACTCCAATCAAAGTTATGCCACCAGCAAGTGCAGCGGCAGTTCCAGAAGAGAAATCTTCTTTATGAGCAGCTCCGGGTTCACGAAGGTGTACGTGAACATCAATAAGACCGGGCAATTGAATGATTTTTCTTGAAGTAAGACAATCGATATGTGTTTTGACGGGAGGCTTTCCATCGATTAATTTGAGCGCTTCGACGAGTAATTTGGCACATTTGACATCAGATATTAGAGGAATGGCGTAATCGACTGCAAATCGGCGATAGCGATACCCTTGCGTGGAAACTCTACGCGCACCTGTGGTTCTCATCGGCAAATTTATGACTAAATCTAATTCTTTAGTCGACAAATAGTGCGCGATATCATACAGATTTACTTTTTCGTCGTCGTCCACAAAAGGCCACTCAACGGCCTCCACTTCAATCCCTTTTTCATTATAGAAGTCTGCGGTCCCTAAACTTGCAAACAGTTTGTATCCCATTCGATATAATGTTCTAATACTTGGGAATAATTCTGTTTTGTGTTTATGCGTTCCGATCGAGAGTAAAGCGATTCGCTTTTTAGGCAAACGGAATCCAGTGCTTAACATTGCTTTCAGATATGCCTCATAACGATTCTCTCCAAAACAGGCCACTTCTCCAGTACTGGCCATCTCTACACCCAATGTCACGTCTGCGCCACTCAATCGTGAGAATGAAAACTGAGGAACTTTAACGCCAACTCTTTTAGAAACATGATAACCACTGCGCGGCTCTTTTCCAAAAGTCAAATCTATTGGCTTCACTTTTTCTCCCATAATAACTCTTGTGGCCAAAGCCACTAAATCACAGTCCAGAGTCTTTGATACGAATGGAAAAGAACGAGAGATTCTTAAATTACATTCAATTACTTTTAAATCATCGTCTTTTGCGATCAGTTGCATATTATAGGGTCCGTTAACTAGTAATGCATTTCCGATCTCTTCACAGATATCTCTGATTTTGGCTAAAGTTTTACTATTCAAGTCTTGAGGCGGTGTCACTAAAGTGGCGTCACCCGAATGCACGCCTGCATTCTCGACGTGCTCTGAAACAGCCATACAAATGAGTTGTCCTTCTTGTGCCACAGCGTCCACATCTATTTCTTTGGCTTCTGTGATGAACTTCGATATGACTACAGGACGTTCTTTACAAACAGTGACCCCTTCTTTCAAATAATTATCTGTCAAATAAATTTTGTTGACAATTAAAATAAAACAAATAAAAGATTTAATTTTAGAAAGTGAATCAAATTCTTGTTTATACCTAAATCACGATCAGAATTGGCGACAATCATCGCAGCTCCAGACAGAACATAAGAGGGTCTGACAATACAGGGATAATTGTGTTCGTGACAGAACTGTTTTGCCATTTCTTTGTTAGTGAATTCTCTCCACAGCGGCTGATGAATGTGTTTTTCGTCGAGTAATCGCGAAAACTTAAACCTATTTTCTGCGCCATCAATAGATTCTGGAGATGTGCCTAATATTCTTGCCTTCTGTCGAAACAAATCCATAGCAATATTGTTAGGAAGCTGTCCGCCCATACTTAGTATTATTCCCTCAGGATTTTCAATGTTATAAATTTCCATAACTGTCTGATTCCAGTTAAGACACAAAAAGATGATTTTACAGATGAAACTCAAAGTTTAGACTAATTATAACTCAAACTAATTATACCTCAAATGAGATTTCCTCAAAATATAATTTATCGCACATATCATAATCGGTGCTGACTGTTTCGGGATTACAATTCACCATAATTGTGGTTTTGTTCATCTGAATTCATATAAATAGTTATTAATTTTCGATTAAAATCTTTAAAAAATTAAAAAATTAAAATTAAAAATTTAAAAAATCAAACCTTTCTAAGCTCTTGAACACAGCCCACAGCACAGCAGTCAAATTCGACAGAAGAGCCGATCCTATAGACACCACTCCCCAAAACCATAACTCCTCCGCCAGACATTTCAATATCATTACCGCTTGCGTTATAAGTCAAATATAGGTAATTAGTGGTTGCGGGCCATTCAGCTGCCACTGTATCCACACGTTTCACAAAAGGTTTTATATCATCATCGATTCGCAACTTTCTGACTACTAATTCACTGCTTTCAATGCTTTGAGCGATAAACTTATCAGAAAATCCCAATTTCTTAGCCTTTAATAAAACATTTGCTGTTATTAAGTTTGGAGTCGAACGAAGAGCTTCCAAATTATTTAACATTTCAATTATATTTTTAAACTTATATAAAAACCACGGATCGATTTTTGTGAGTTCGTAGAGTTGTTCGATTGTCCAATCATTCTTGAGAGCGGCCGCCAATACAAATATTCGTTTATCTGTCGGGTACTCCAATTCATCTCTGTTTACTTTTTTTAAATATGGATCAAAGCCATTAACACTTTCGTCAACCATTCGCAATGCTTTCTGAAAGGCTTCTTCAAAAGTACGACCGATTGCCTTAAAAACCCAATTAATTAATAATTTTTTCAAAATTCAGTTCTAACATGTCTTACCATTACTTCGCCAACACTTTTCATAGAACTTCCAACTTTATGGCTGACACCAGTGAACTTACCTGAAAAAAGTTTATAAGTAATAGTTTAGTGTATTGTTGTTTAAAAAAATAATTTTAAATAATTAGAGTGAAACCTAAATCCCATCGCGGAATTTTGACAACACAATAGTCTAAACTGGGCTCAAAACAAGCAGTCGTTTGATTTGTCACACTATTAATCAATTTTGAAAGAGGAATATTGAGCGCAACTTTTGCTGCGATATAAGCCAATGGATAACCTGTTGCTTTGCTTGCAAGCGCAGAACTTCTTGAGAGTCTGGCATTAACTTCTATTATGAAAAATTGTTCTGACTTAGGATTCAAAGCGTACTGAATATTACACTCTCCTATCACTCCGAGATGTCGTACCACTTGAATAGCCATTGTTCGCAAGTTATTATATTCGTGGTTCGTTAGTGTCTGACTCGGGGCCACTACTATAGACTCTCCCGTATGAATACCCAATGGGTCAACATTTTCCATATTGCATACTGTTATGCAGTTATCGTATGCATCTCTTAACACTTCATATTCTACTTCTTTCCAACCCTTCAAACTCTTGTCTAAGAGTACTTGTGATGAATGTACCAAAGCTTGAGTCACAACCTTTTTTAGCTCTTCGGCTGAATTTGCGAAACCAGAACCTAAACCTCCCAAAGCGTATGCAGACCTGACTAGAATAGGATAACCCAACTTATCAGCAATTTGAAGCGCTTCCTTTACTGAATAGGCGGCACCACCTGGAGCCACTTCACCGCCAACTTCTCTCACTTTCTTAGCGAAAATTTCTCTGTCTTCCGAGTCTATTATCGAACTGATAGGCGTTCCCAAGACTTCAATATTATATTGAGATAAGATTCCACTTTTCTCTAACTCTATTCCGCAGTTTAGAGCTGTCTGTCCGCCAAACATAAGCAAAATGCCATCCGGTCTCTCACACCTTATCACTTCAGACACATAATCGTGAGTAATGGGCAGAAAATATACCTTATCTGCTAAACCAGGAGTGGTTTGAACTGTCGCTATATTAGGATTGATAAGTATTGTTTGAATCTTCTCTTCTTTTAGTGCTTTAATCGCTTGAGACCCCGAATAATCGAATTCTCCCGCTTGGCCTATTGAGAGTCCGCCCGAACCAAGAATAAGTATTTTACGAGGATTTTTAATGAGGGTTTCACTCATTGGAAATGTAATATCAGTATTAAAGTGCTTTTGTATGCGATCAGCAATTGAAATATTATTAATGCCTTCAAGATTAGATGTTATCGTATCCAAAAATGTATCGAAAAGAAATTCCATATCTTCGGGTCCGGCCGTGTGTTCGGGATGGAACTGAACACTAAAAAATGGTTTAGATTTGTGTGCAATGCCTTCATTTGTATGATCGTTAGCGTTAGTGAACAGAGGAATCCAATCATTGTCGGCAAAAGAATTGACATCTACTGCAAAGCCGTGATTCTGTGAAGTTATGCAACAATTAATAGTATTGAGAAACAAAGCGGGCTGATTATGACCACGATTTCCGAACTTCATTTTGTAAGTGGACGCGCCCGCGGCCTTCGCCAGCAATTGATGTCCTAAACATATGCCAAAAATAGGACACAAAATATCATTTCTAGTAATCATTATTCTAATGTTATTAATGGTTTCTGTGCAATAAACGGGATCTCCGGGACCGTTGCTCAAGAATATTCCATCATATGTTTTAACTTTCTCAGCAAAGGGGTAATCCCACGGAACCACCTCTACTCGAGCTCCTCTCTTGGCCAGACATCGGATCTGATTGTTTTTGATGCCACAGTCGAGCGCTAATACTCTCGGAAATCCGCTTTCATTATAAACTTTAGGTTTTGTAATTGAAACCTCTTTTACGAGATTAACCAAATTTGGATTTTCGAAAGTTATAGTTTCATGTATGCGAACGTCTCCGATCACTATCTTTGCGAGAGTACTTCCTTTCGTCCTTAAATATTTTGTTAATTCTCGAGTATCGATGTCATGAATTCCCGGCACACCATTGTCTTTGAGATATTTGTCCAGAGATTGCTTTGCATTCCAATGGCTGTAATGCATAGACAGCTCTCCAACTATGAGCCCAATCGGCCATATTTTGTACGATTCAAACCATTTGCTTAATCCAAAGCTATCGGTTTCAGTTGTAGACGAAATGCCGTAATTTCCGATCAATGGATAAGTTAATACCAAAATTTGTTTGTGATAAGAGGGGTCAGTCAGGGATTCTGGATAACCAACGACTCCTGTTTGAAACACTAAACAAATAACAGATAAGTTATCAATACTATCAAAATATAGGTCTCTTTAATGCATTTAATGAGAACTCGATTTATAAAAATGCAAACGGTTCTGACCAACTTCTCCTGCAGTGGATTTTTCGTAACCGAAATGCAAGCCTTTGAATATCGGGCCATCCTTTAGAACAAGGAATGCATACATTTTAAACACACAACTATTATAAACAGAACTTCAATAACAAACTCTTGTGTAGCAACAGCTAAATTCAACTTCCATTCAACTGGAAGTCCTTGGAATGAAAGGTATGTCTTATTAGAAACACGCTTTAGTGCGAATGCAATTTGAACTGTTCACTAACTCTTTCCCTACTTTAAGTTCTATGACGTGCTGTCGCACATGCTTTGCACTGAAACGCAGTTCTATCTGGTAGTGAACAAGTGGTCGAACTTCACACATTGCTGTATGCGATTGCAGGTAAGATGCTTTTCAGTTTACATAACATTCTATCATAAATAAAGTTCATATTTCGTATCAACTTTTTATTGTACTAATTAATGAATACATATTTCAAAGAATCAAATGACAAAAGTTTAGCATTACATGCATTATAATCAATATAATTAATGAATCATCAAATTAATTGTATTATGTAATAAAACAGATGAGTGAGTTGTGCAAAATCATTAAAAAAAATACAAATAATACCCGGATTATTAGTAATTTATCACAAAAAGGTTAAAAATTGTTAGCATTTAAAAAAGTATAAAATTGTAATGATATTAATAAATCCAGACAAACATCAATTCCATCATTCATTGGTGTGAATCACCTGAAGGAGTGCTGACAACTTTGCGCTTAACCACTTCGGCCACTTTACTTCCCTATAGACAACAAAATTGATTACAATTATTAAACTTGAACTCAAATAATTAATAATCATTAAACAAATGTCAGTAAACAAATATCAAACTTAAAGCCACATTAATACTGTTATTTGAGTGTTAGTCAAAGTACAAGTATAACCATTTGTAATATTATAGGTATTATACCATTACAAGTATTATATCTCTACTTATTATTGCCAGAGAGGTGCCAAACAGTTATCCAATAAAACTACAGTCCATTACCGAATCTCATAAAACTAAAAGTCAATTAAAAAGTCATACATTCTGTTTAATACGTTCCTGACGTGATTTCAGATACAATTTTCGTTTTTCATTCGCTTTTGCGATTCTTTCGCTCACATGAGAGCGTGTGCAACAACTCTCTTGTGTTAAGAGAAGGCCTTCTTTGTAGCTTTGATTAACACGATTTATATGTCTCTTCTGGTGTTTTAACAGATTTAATATTTTTTATATATTTTGTTAAAATTAAAAAGCAATGAAAGCGTATAAGAATAGAGCGAATAAATTGCTTAAAACGTAAAATCTATAAAAGCTCTCATCAAAATTGAATCAATTAGTAATAATATACTGTAAAGCTATTTAAGACGACTCACATGCTCTTTAAGTCGTTCCTGAATTTCTTTGACAATCAATTCTCGATTTTCCTGCGCGTGTTTTAGTTTGGACTCTAATTTAACTTTCAAATCAATTGACTGCTGTATGTCTTCCATTTGTTTTCGCACATCATCCACATGTTTATCCTATACATAAGTTATTGAATAGCATTCAGTATCAAAAGCTAGCAATTCATGCAAATTATAGTTATATATGAATACATGCTCTCGAAGTCTTTCCTGAAGTGCAGCAATTTTTGCGTCACGCGATTCCTGAGCCGAAGCGATCCTGATTTGAATGCTATTCAACTTCTCCTTAGCAGGCAATAAGTTTTCTAAAGACAACTTGCGCTTTGCCTCAACTTTGATCACCTTTTAGTTGTCAAAACATAAAAATAAGTTCAAAAACGTGTTGTGAGGATGACTTACGTGTTCTTTTTGTTTTTCTTGTATTGCTTTGATATGTGTCTCTCTGTTTTCTTTAGACGCTTCCATTTTCTTTTCCAGCGACTGACGAGTTGTCTCTATTTTGAAGACTTCCTCTTCATTCCTCTTATCCCTCAGTTCGATGACATGAGTGGACCGTTCCTTCGCCTGATTTATCTTTTGCGCTTCATATGATTTGCGACGTTCTTCAGCCACTTTCAGCTTATTTTGAATCTCTTCAGCAGATATTTGTCGGGCCGGAGACTGTAAGGGTCGCACAATCTTCGGCGGAGTACCACTGGAAGGGTTCTCCAGCACGAGCTCATACTTTAGGCCTCCTTTAGACTGAGTAGGACTCGGAATCGATAATTGATCTGATAATTATAGAAAAGTTTATATTATAACAAATCGTTTGAATCGCTGTCCAAAGTATTAATCGCTTATCATTAGACATATAGACAGACATACCGTCACATAAGCCTATAGTCATTCTGATTATGATATAAAAGCACTGAATCAACACTTTTAAGAGATGTGTTTCTAATCTCTGAAAGTTATGAAATGATACAAACTTTATATTTTGCTTGACTTTAATGTAAAATCGATTATACAATGGAATGACTTCAAGCAATTCATAAGGTTAACGACCAGTCAAAGAAGTTTTGCTGCACTTCAAGTCCGCCCACTGAACAAGTCCTGTCTTTAATACCTTACATAAAATCCATTTGATGGTCAAATGCAATGCAAAAGCTATGTAAAAGTGGGCGCTATTCATACGTACACTGCTTTAATATTATATTTGTGACGAAACTCAAACCCTAACCAAACATATGCGGAAACGAACCGATCTTACAATCGATGAGTTAAATGAACCGCTTTTTCATTCATTACTAAGTCTTATGTTATAACTCTATTCAGATTTGTTTCAATCAAATCCCTAATTCTCTTACATTCTGTATATATTAATATATATTAATGTATATTAATCTTAATCATAAACCTCTTAATAATAATTATGTTTCAATTTTTTGTAATTCAGTTCAAACCTCAATCGCATTCAAATCTCATTCGTATTAACATTTTGCTTAAGAAACAGACCTTTTATTCATTTTTATTTTTTTTGTTACAAAATCTATGTTTGCATTAGTTTTGAGCTCAAACGAAACTGTTTTCAAGTGTTTGCAAATGACTTAACACTAAAATTTAAAAATCATTTATTTTGCAAAATATTGTTTATTCTTTGGGTTTTACCAAAAATGAACGCATTTTTCATAAAATAATACTTAAATTCAATTATTTATTACTTCAATGACTTTAAAGCGTTTAAATGACTATTAAATGAAAAGTATTTCAAACTTTTTATTGAATGAAATAATTGAATAAAAACAAGTTATCAATTGATTGATATCTTATATATCAATCATTGTTTATAACATTTTATGTTAATAT
>JAUJYT010000950.1:0-14017 GCA_033996565.1 Nanhermannia nana
AATGAAATATTTTACTTATAATTTTATTAAATTTAATGTCAAATATTTTATATGAAACAATCAATTCAGCCCAACACAAACTGATAGACCAAGATGCGATTTTCATTAATCCCTTTTATTAATAGTGTTGAAAAGTGTTGTGAGTTAAGAAAGTTTATAAATTTTTAAAACTATTTTTCGGCAAAAGATTATTATCAACTTTTATTGGTTTGGATGGGTTTCAAATAGAATAATATTTTACATTAAACTACTATTCATTGAAGAATTCATTAATAAAATATTAGAGGAAAAACATTCAAATGAATTTCCGACAGTAATATTTGTGTGCAATGTATTCATAAAAATAACGAAATTTTCTTTGAGTTAATATTTATGAATATATTGCTGCGATAGAGAGAGGTCATATGCGGCAGTCTTTGATCTTCATATAATTTAGTAAAAGTCAATTTATTTAATAAAAATTATAGTTTGTGCGAACCCGAAGTCTTTATTTACCAACAATACCAGTGCGTTTGGCAGAAAAACTAAACCTATCCAGTGCTTTGTTGAATATAATTTTGTTTGAAGGAATAACCCCTAAGACATAATTCAATTTTATGATTTTCATCATTTATATCATTATTCAAAAAACCCAGTAATCTGACCGAACACTCAATTTTTGACGTTTACTCAAATAATTGAAATAATTTTCACCTTAATTTGGATCCAATAGTGTTAGTGTGGTGTTAGAGTGTCATTCATTTTAGAAAATTATAATTCTTTTACTTTCAATAGCAATCACTTAAATCTAAAATGTTTTTAATAGTGAAGATAACTCTAAATAATTCTTATTATATCTTATTATATTATAATTAGCGATAATGGCTTTCGGCGTATTGTGAAAGTCGAATTAGGCGTAAGCAATAAACCGAAGAATTTTTTTGAAAATATCAAGAAAAATCAAAATCATTTGTAAACATATGTGAATGCATCATAATATTTATTAAAGTCATAAATTTGATTTCGATTCATATTTAAATGATATTTTCAATAAACTTTTAAAAATTTAATATTTCAACCATAAAACTTTAAATTAACTTCTGCGCCGAATCAATTTTCGGTGTATTTGGTGGCAGAACCTGACCTAATAATAATTTTTAAATTCGGTGTCAATATTCGATAAAATTCGGTAAAATAATAAATATTATATTAAATCTTATTAAGTATTAAGTATAGGACACAATTATTTTGACAACCATTCAATAGATGAAACCACATTTGAATTTATTCCGTATAATATAATATCTGCAGTTATTCTCAGAAATATCAGCTTAGAATTAACTGAAATAAAGCTTTTTTCAAAACTGGAATTAAGTTTTACAACAATAGTTCATTTAAAGCTTCGGTATTAGTTTTTTAAGTATTGGATAAAATTCTTACATTTTCTAACAATTGATAACCTCTTATTTAAATCAATTTCAATGGACTATTGTTGTAGAACTCAATTGAATTTAAAAATCAGTTTTTAGCTGATATTTCTTCAAATGTTTCTAATAATGTATGAAAATTCAAATAATGATCAAATCGATTTGTTTAAGTTGAATGCTTAATAGTTTTTGGTGAATATAAAATCTTTAAAGTTACTCTTAAATTTATGAAACAGTGGGCAGCTTTAATCTAATTTAATAAATTTTTAAAATGTTAAAATCAGGTTAAATTCAATTCATAATTCAAAGTTTTATTCATTATTCATTCATAAGCTAATATCCAAACATTCTTATATAGCATAACAAGTTAATCAAATGTAAATCTAGTTTTTTATTTGTTTATTATTTTATAAGATTTCTTAGAAAATGGTAAAATTGACTAAAATTAAAATTTTAAAATAATTTTAATATTTTAAAAAATTATTTCACACATGTTTGCATTGAAATATATTTTAATAGCGTTGTATTTTTCAAATGATTCATATTAAAGTCTTTCCATAGAGTGTGAGGGTTGGGTCTCACTAAGTCAGCTTCATTTGACTTTTTCATTGATCTCATAATACCTTATCATTACTATTTGTGATCATTGAAGAAAGAACTTACTCTAAGCGGCTCTGCTGAGGATCAAATCTCAGATGGTTGAGTATAGAAAGAAATTATTAGAGTTCATCAACTTGTTTAACAATGATATTATTCTTCAAAATATATGTTCTATTACAGAGTTAGCATTAGTATTACCAAAAGATAATTTAATAAATGTTAGTATTACTTAAGTTGACGGCAGATGTAAGAAATAAATAGCATAACACGTCTGTCCATCAATCCTATTGAGCTTTTAAAGGCATAATTCGTGCACATTTCGACTCATATGTAAGATTGGTAAATGGTTTAGTGATGATGTGACGCATCCTCATATTTAGCAGACCCTGCATTTTGCTTACCAGATGTCTGCTTTGCTAAATTCTAAAGGTATGCTAAACTGCCATCTTTTATATGAATCAGTTTTTTATGAACCAGAAAATGCAATCACAACAAAGTCAATTCCAATGGGAATGTGTTGATCATTCCCGAAAAGTTGCAGAGTTTTGAGATCGGTTTAAATTTTGCATTATGTCATATTATTGTCGAATTATATAATTACTAGAGACGAGACTTTAGGGAACCTCCCGATTTTCCTGAATTTTTAAAATAAGCTGAAATAATTTCAAGGGTCATAGATGTGCATAAAAAACATAAAGATACCCAAATTTCCTGATTTAGAAGTTTTTCTCCCGAATCCCCGAAATTGAAGATTTTCCCCCGAATTTCATGATTTTCTTTAGAATCTTAAGTTTTATAACGTATTTTTGCCTATTTTATTAAAGATTAATTGAAATCAAATGTTTGTTGAGTAGAAACAAGTTTTTTATATCAACACTTCTTGGAATTAACTCTAAGAAAGGGATAAAAACTAACAAAGGGAATAAAATTTGGGGAAATCTTTGAGTTTTTATTTATTCTAAACATAAATAAATGTTTTATCACAAACAGTATACACTAACACTATCTTTTTCTATCAGTTGACAATTTCTCTTAGGGTATCAAACCGTTCAGATTTCAGGTTGATTGTCCAGATTTTGGGGTTATTTTCAAAAAATATAGTTCTTAATCCCCCATTGCTTTTTCTAAAAATAAAAATTTATGAAATTATATTTGGTCCATATTTTAATTTTAATTACTCCAGGTAATTTTCTGTTTTAGACTGTCACCCAAATTTTCTTTAATGCTTCCTTGCAATTTTAAAATTTTTTCTATTACTATCACTTTATTTTATCATATTATTGATATGATCAGACGATTTTAATTGATGTAAAATTTAAATAGTTACACAACTAAAAATAGGCACATTTCACTCAACAACTGATTTACAAACATGATAATTATATGAATAAATTAAAAGGTTACAAGTTAAATTTTTTAGATAAACTAATTCTTAAGCATATTTTGAAGCAGAAATGATATAAAAACCTGAATGTTAAAAACTGGCAAATTTGAGAAATTTCATATTTTGGCAATTATTTTGAATTAGGAAACGAGGATTATTTTTTTGTGAAATTTGGGAATATTGTCGTAGACCAGAAAGGGCTAGGCTTAGTAATGGATGGGATGAAGGATTTGTCCATTGAGTTATAGAGTAGTAATAAGTGAATTGAGAGTTATTATGAAAATAACTATTTATTATGAGAATAGTATTTACTTATAAATAAACAATAAATATAATAAATATATAATTGATTAATTGCTAAATGCGGACACCATTACATGTAGAGGCTATGGCAATGGCTATGGCTACTCTAATGAGTATGACAATATCAAACCTATTAGTTAAATTTCATTAGTTATTATTAGGGCTGGGAATTTCTGGGCTTTTCCTATTTTTTTATCTTGCATTTAACCTAACTCTGAGTTGAATATGAGTGCGAATCGCACCTAAATAAGATATTTGAGACACATTTATAAATACCTATAATTGCCTTTCTGATGGTTATGTCCCATTTTGTCCTATTCGAGCCTTTATCATGACTTTTATAAATTTTTGGTAAAAATTCTATATTTTACTTATTTCAAGAGTTAAATTTAAAAAATCATTTAAAGAATATTGTTTAATATTAAACTATCTATATTGATGTGATAATCCGTTTAAATTAAAGACTTTGCTGAATTAACACGATTACCATTACTGATATTGAGTTTATCTCTTTAAAAAAATGTCCTATCATTGCCTATAAGTGCCTATTTTGCGTGCTATTTCATTGTTTTTAAGTACTATTTTAGGCGCCTAAAACCATATTTTAAGGTCCAGAACTTTCCATCCCTAGTTATTATGTAATTCGTGTTATTATATAATTTTAACAAAGTTAGAAATGCAAACAACAATTGAGATTTAATCAGAATATTGCTGCTCTAATTATTTATTTAGATAAGGCTAATTTAAAAGATAAAGATCTTTTTAATATTTTGCTTACCAAAAACTAGTACTTATAATCGTTGCCATAAATCATTTCCTCGTTTTAGGAGGTTATCCACCCCTAAACATTAATGAATTTTAATGAAAATTTTAAAAAAAATATCTGGTTGGGACTAAACTTTGGACCTGAGAGATTTGATCAGACAAATGTGCCAAGCGATTTCTCAATGGTTAGAGGTAATGTGCTAAGAAAAACTAGGTAATCATTTTGAAATTCTGATCAATACACACAATTGTACTCGTAAATTAATTAGACACGTCCATATTTGCTTGGTCTGAAAACTCATAGCTTTAAAAGGCAGCTCATTAAAAATGAAAATAACAAAAATTCATTGAGCATAGCAGTGCTGCCCACTCATCCGAATGACTTCAGATAGGTGTCAAATTATAGCTTTTGAAAAAGCTTTACAGGTTGTATCAAATCTTATGTGAAATTTTATATTTTTTGTCATATTTATTAATGAAACATAAGCTTAATTGCAAGATCCCATTCCCTTTCCTATACAACACTTGATAAACGTTTTGAACTTTTCAAGGTAGATGTAGAATAATAATGGATAATTGAACATGCTTCATGCAAATCTCTAATTTTATTTATTCCGTTTTTTCACGCACCTAGTCTAATTTATTCCCGTTCACAATATTTTCACTTAATTAAAATAAACTTGTGTTAATCGCTACATTCATACGGCATCCTAAATTTCATATACCTAAATTTATAGAATGTGTCTCTCGAATCAACACGTATGATATCATAAAAATACAACACTTTTCTCTAAAAGCTAGTAAAAACCTAAACACCACTTACAGTTTCTTAAAAATATAAATTGAATTTAATGAAGTTTCAGAAGTAAAAATCAATTCCCTTTCAAGTCTCGTTCACGTTATATTTTTAAATTTCCTTCACTTTCTGTTCTTGTGGTGAATAACGGGCTTCAGGTTTCGACCTCTACTATACAGCATCAGAAGATAAAAAGTTTCTCAAATTTGTTGAGTATTTATGAAAGCATTTATTTATTCTCACAGTAAATGTTATCCACAATATCCTAATCCGGCATAAACAGCTTTAATATATTTGAGTGGGAAAAGCGGTACATATTGTAAACGAATATCACATATTTCCCAATGATTGAATGTCATCAAATAATTCTAGTTTTTGGTTTCATATAGGTAGCTATATTTAAGTGTAGTTTGGTAATATAAGCTAGTGTAGCTTCTCCAATTTTATAGTTGTTCCACTCCAAAGTTATTCAACTTCAAAATAATTTCTAAACACATTTTTAATTCCGTGAATTTACTGTTAATGCGTTAGTGAATAAAATCATTAATTTTTATATTTGTTGGAAAAGTTATTTTTGAGATGAAAGTCATTATTTTTCTCATTATTAACGAAACTATTTAATCCACTTCTATGAATAGCAATCGTCTATTCTTAATTACAGACATAATAATAAGAATAATTCTGCTTAATTAGAGGGAAAATGTTAAGAGAATACAATTTATAAATTTTAATATCAAATTCTGTGAAGTTCTAAATACAGATTCTTATAGTTGTTTAGAATCTTGAGTTATTTACTGCAGTCTCTGGAAAAATATACAAACCATACAGTGATTTACTTATATATATATATATATTAATAAAAAGTTTCTTAAAGAGTGCAAAATCGACCACAATTTGAATGACAACAGTATGACCTAATTATGAGCATTCATTCGATTGAGCAGAATTTGAATTATGAGAGAAACGGTGATTGTTGTTGCCGTTAAGCTATTGATATATACCTAACACAACTATTTGCTCAAATATCATGACTTCACAAGAGAAAAGAACTTTTGATCGATCGAAAGTCTCTCATCTTCCTCTCTCACGTCTCTCTCACGTCTCTCTCCTCTCATTTCTGTGCACCGCTGTTCACAAACTCCACATCTCTCTCATCATTGATTTAATACTAAAGTAGAAGCAGTATTAGGCAGTGTTACTATTTTTAGATACAGCACTTTTAATCGGGCATTATTTTTGCTGCTACTTGTTTGATGTGTGGTGTCATTCGTGTCATTCATTTCATTATTTATATTTAAACAGACAAACAATATGCTATTGATCTCACACTACTTCTAGTTTTAAATTAAATGTTTTTTATAATTGCAAAACACCTAAAACTCATTCGACAAGAGATTTTATTAAATCAACAGCGAATCTAAATATCTCATACTTAACCTTTAGAGTTATTCAGTATATGTACAGTATACAGAACATATCTAAAATATTGATATTCTTATACAAGTCTTATACCAATATTTGAAGTATACGTGATGTAAATCTCTTTGAAATAAAGCTGCAGCTGAACTCAAATATCAATCGATAACTCATAGGAAAAGTAATTTTTTGTACCAAATTTAAAGCTATTTTTTATATCAAATCAGATTTATTACTGCATATAACCTATACGTGAGTACTTAATAAAAATCTCAATTAATTGTGTAAAGTTCGTGATGCGCTTATAATCATTATTATGATTGCTTTCATTTGTAGCCTATTTTATAGAACTCTTAATATATAAGTTATAATAAGACTGTTTTGATGTTCATCTGACACAATATTCATATGTTTTCACCTGAAAGCATAAAAACTTCTTTGAAAGAGAGTATTTTGTTGTCTAACAAAGCAGTAAATTTTATCGACATAAACAAAGCAGTTATTAGAGAAACTTTTTATAGTTCTTCAATGGATGAGTTCACTAGCATTTAAAGGTCAAACGACCATATTTTCAAAACAGACTGCAGTAGAGACGGAAACGCAGAGAAAGACAGAGAAACGCACAGAAACGCAGAGAAAGACAGCGCTCTATAAAAATTAATAAAAGTTTACATAACAACTAATTTTAAATGAATAAGCAATTACTTCAGCTGTAATTAAGTTTTAATCCTAAATTATTTGAACTGAGCTATAGTTGAAATTAAACTTCATTTACTTCATAATTCAAACAAATCTAATGCGATTACTTTGTGAATGATTGCAGAAATGTGATCACGAAATATAGTCATTAACTTCCGTTTTGATTATCGTTACTGCAAAAGCATCTATTTAGAAAAGAAAATATTTTAAATATTAATATCGTTTATAAACTAACCAGTTTTATATACCCTTAATGTGAGACCAAGCTCTTGAGAATTTCTTTAAAAGATTTCAATTCTCGTGCAATTTCGGTTACTAGACATTGAGGTTTGGTCTGGATTGTCCAAGTTTTGACCTCTCTGTCCAGGTTAACTAAATCCAGCGACATAAGAAGTCTATGTTTCATATTTTGACCATACCTGGGCAAGGCATAGGGTTGCCTATGGGTTGACTCTCCCCCTCCAAAATTTGTTGAAAGTAAAAAAACGTACCTTGGTACCTCCTTTGATTTTTTTAAGTTTTTCCAAAATGTATCCTTTTGTATTTTGTGAAAAATTGAAAAAAATCCTTTGGTTCCCACTTTGATTTTGATTAAAATTTAAAGATTTTAAAATAGATTTATGCTTTAATGCATCAATTAATGGCATTAAATTCTATGATTTTTAATTTCACTCTATAAAAGGGAGTAATTTTGAAAAAGATTTTGGCGGGAAAATCATTTTTGACAAAATATTCCCTATTAAAACCGATGAGTTTTGATCACCCCCTAAATTTCGAGAAATCTTGATATAAGCCCCCCACCAAAGGTTCTGAGCTTGCCCAGGTATGGTTTAGGGAGGTTTCCGTCATCCAACCTCAATATACATCGATTAAGTCAGTTTGCCGTTGATTTAATTAATACCATAGTCGACCGGTCCTCACCACTTGAAGCCAACTTCCGACTCATTTATTTTGTTAACGCAACCAATGAAGACTAGTTCACTACCACGTGCGTATCGGCCAAACTACCGAAACCAAACCAGATCTATTGTTAATTAACATAAAAAACAATTATTTGGCTTGGGTTAAGTTGGCCTATATGCCCGTGGAAGCGCACTAGACTTGTTGAAACAAAAATTTCTTTAATTTGGTATTCCCGTCAGGAGATGGCCAGAAGTGGTCAGGATCGGGTTGAATATGATATCCTTGAACTCAGTTTGTCGAACTGAATCCATACATAACACATATAGATGTGAGTTCGGGAAACCCCAGAGATTCTTATCTAATTTTTACCCATAAAAAAATTGCAAACCGTTTTTAAAGTAGTCTTTGTTTACAAGCAAACTCTCTTAACTAAATGATAATTAATTAATGGAGTTATGCTGAGAGACCGCCACCAGATAAATAAGCATCAATTTGATATATTACTCAATAAATACATTAAATTTTATTGAAAATCTATTAAATTATTTTTAAATTTTATGTGTATTTTTGGCATATCATACGTTTTATCACTAAATTCACTATAACGGGTATTAACTGTATTATTACTATATTTAAAGATATTTATTTCATAAACTCGTGCTTTCCTTATGTCCATTATTAAGTCTGTGTTATTATTTGTGGTTTTTAAACAATAGTTCATTAAATGAAAGGTCAGCCCCTTTAATACCATTCCATAACCACTACCTGTAGACTAACTTCGAATAAACTATTAAAGTGAACAACACATTAATGATTAAAATTGAATGTCATTATATATTAATTTAAAACATTTATAACTTTATTATTAACTTTAATATTTTTGTGAAGTTTTCAAATAAAAAGTGAAATATTAGTTGTCATTATCTAAAAAAAGACTATTTGTATAACGAGTTCAGCAAAAAGTTTATAAAGACTTAGAGCAACAGAAGAAGCCCTGAAAGCAGTTAAAACAGTATTCTATAATAGAATTTCTATTTCTCAAATAGTTGTCGACTTCTTAAGTTTCACATGACTTTTGTCAAAACAAATATCTGTCATGTGATTAACTGTAGAATAAAGTCGTAATAAAGTCGTAATAAAGAACAGTAAAACTTTTAGACTTAAGAGTTAAAAATGATTAAAGGATAACATTAATGCTGACTCAGCTATTTTTGAAGCCAAACAACTGATTGCGGCCCATAATCCTAATTGATTTTTGAATCAAATAAATTCTCAAAATAACAATTATTCTTATTTAAAGATTAAATTTAATTTCGAAGGTTTTCTTAACTTTCACATAGATTTTGTTTAACAATGATTTATTGCAAAATTAAAACTTAGATTTTTAAAATCCTATTCTAATATCCCGTGTGTTGTTTATTATCTAAGTCTTTGCGCAAATTTAGTATTTTATTGAAATGTAACTTTATTTTTATTACAAGTAAAAGTAGTGCTAATACTTTGTAAGTTTTATACATTATAACTGTTATATATTTAATGACTTAAATGTTATCAAAACATTTCTCTTATAAAGTATAACAATCATTATATTTAAAGTCAGGTTTTGCACCAGCTCTTCAAAAAAGGATATTTTCACAAAAAGTTCATTTAATTTTTAGTTAATGAATGCCAATGATTACAAGATTCTGTTATACTGTATCCACTGTATAAAGTTAAGAGCGCCCTCACTCTCATCAATATTTTGTTTTAAAATAATATAAAGTGATTGAAAACATTTAAAGTGTGCACATTTTTATTTGACTTTTAAAGTCTTTTTTAAAGGGAATTCAATCTTAATGAAAAAGTTTGTAAAACATTAAATGCCGAAAAAGTGGAGAGAAAATTAAATGATTTTATTCGATCACAACAAATAACTATTTTTGTAAATATCTATTACATAATATTACAAAGAAATTATTTTCTAAATTTATTTAATAATCTGATTATTTAAGAATAAAGTTGTATCTAGGGGTGTTTCACATGTAATTAAATGTAATTTACCAGTGTAATATTACTGTAATTACCGTAATATTACACTTAAAAGAAAATTACATGTAAAATATTCCAATACGAATATTGTATTAATTGGTGGATTGAATTCAAGGGTTATAAAAGCTATGCTAAACTATAGCCACAAGAATAGTAGCAATTCCTGCGACTAGTGCTTCAGTAGAACGAATATTTTTAAAACAGAGAAGAATTTATTGAAATGATAGAAACCGTCTCCTAGCGATTATTAACTGTTTGGATTAATCAAAAATTTCAATTTAGATATATAATAAAGACAAGTATTCTCCTGATTCAGAAAGTGATAATGAGAAAGATATAAAATTAATTGACATTTAAATTTGACACTTTAGAAAAATAAAGATTTTTAGAATTTTACAGATTTTTACAGATTTTTACAATTTTTACAATTTTTACAGAATTAAATGAAAACTTTATTGGTTAACTCAATCAGTTTAAAACTGGTATCATTTAAGGACCATTACATATAAAATATAAAATTTATAAATAAATATTTCGTAATTAAAAATTTGTTTAATTTTATCGTAAAAATTTTCGTAAGTTTCTAAACGGGATTTCGTTCCATAACTTAACTCTCTTATAAAATATTGAATTCATGAGAAAATTATATTTAATTTTTGGAACTTCTAGTTTCAAAGGGTCACCCGTTCGCCTGCTATAACTACTATAAGAATTTTACATATGTTTTGATAAAATTACGTTAATATTACACCCAAAAAGATTTTTACGCGTAAAAGAGCAACCCTAGTTGTATCTATTGATCACTTGATTATCGGATTCAATAATTTCAATGCATAAAACATACACTTTTTGTTCTAATTTAATTATTTTTCAACACTTAAATTATTAAACATTATTAAATACTTTTATTTGCCATAGGTCCAGGTTTGACCCGATTGTTCAGGTTTTGACCTCTCCGTCCGGGCACAAGCTTTGAAAATAAAAGCGGACATAAGTAGTAGTTTAGGTTTCATTGAAAATATCTAAATGTTTAAAGCTTTGGTTTCAAAGAAAACTAAAAATAGAGCATTGGGTGTGTGCCCAGTGAAAGGTCCATCAAATTATGACAATAGAATTTACATTAGTGCGTGACCTTTACAATTAGAATCTCAGCCTTCGCACAGAATCTTACAGAATATGGTACAGAACGTAAGAATGAATGGAAACTGTAAAGAATGTATTTAATGATCTGCTATAAGGTGTCGCTGTGTCTGCTTTACTAATGATTGCATTATTATTATTATTATAGATTGAATTGAATGTAATAATGTGTGAATTGATCGAATAGTAATGTTTGCTCTGCTTTTCATTCAACTGTTTATATGAATCACAAACAGGTTATCATTTTCTTAATTGTTGTTATGGTTTACAAATTTATTAATTAATTAATAGACAAATGGCTCAAAACAGTGGTACTCATAATGAGCTTAATATTGATTCAAACAATTTAAGTGATTGTCCAGAAAGTGATCAAAACATTGAAAACACTGTCAATAATGACAAACAAATTATGAGTGAAAACAATAACAATTGTAATGACATTAAAGGCCTTAACAGTCAATCAAATGATTGCATTGAAAGTGTCGATAATGTTATGGATTGTGAACACGATTGTCACAAATTAATGGTTAATAGCAATGACATTAAAAGTGATTCTAATTCTAATCAAAGTAATAGTAATAATAGTGAAGAACAACAAAACCAAACCATTGATGAGAAGAACGTATTGATTAATAATAATATTGAGACTAATAATGAAAATATAGACTTAAATAATACTAAAAGTTCTTCCAATTCTGATGAGGAAGAAGATGACGAAGAAGTAAATGCTTTCAATCTTTTATTTGTATTATTTGTAATGTTTTTCATAAATGATAAACAAATCAATTAATTATTACAATAATTATATTAATATTGAATTTTAGGAGAGTTTACTTAATTATGATCCGACTCCTAGTGTTGGTTACCCTTCAATAAAATGGCATTCTTTACAACAATTACAACAACGAGAATACGGAAAACTATTGGTAATCAACTTGTGTTTCATTTAATATAAACTAATATTTTTTCCAATTTTAGAGACCGGGAAATAAACGTCCGTTTAATACATATGACTCTCAATGGTTTCGCAGATATGCTTATAATTCTTTGTATTTCTTCCAAAGACTCGAATTAATGGCAAAATTTGAAGAACACAACGGTTTGTTTGTAAACAAGAATCACTTTAAACTTATTTTCACTCTTTTAAAGGTTGTGTCAATTGTCTTAATTTCAACACTTCGGGTGATTTACTGATATCAGGCAGTGATGACCTCAGGATTGCGATCTGGGACTGGCAGAAGTCACACCTCAAACATGTCTATCATTCGGGTAAATGCTAAACAACTAAAAAGTTTTGAGCTCTAATTGAAGTGATTCGTGTCCACTGTTTCAGGGCATTCATCGAATGTGTTTCAGTGTCGGTGGTGTGTCGACGACCACCATATAGTCAGCTGTGCCAGAGATGGACAGATCAGGATATGTAATATACATCGAAATGGAAGTACAACTTCCAAAAAATTAGCTCAACATAAAGCGGCCGCACATAAGTTGACACTTAGTTCACCACAAGTTATACTGAGCTGTGGAGAGGATGGGGTTGTCTTTGAAATTGATTTGAGAGCTGATAAACCCAACAAACTATTAGTTGTCAAGTAATGCTTGTAATGCTTTTTACAATTGTTCGGCAAAAGATGTCTCACTTGAACTCTATTTATAATAAGTTTATATGAATTGACATAATATAATGTATGTTCTCTATCAATAGGAATGCAAACGAACATAGAGTGCCTTTATATTCAATCAATTCGAATATGGTTTTCAATCCTTTGCAATTTGCTATTTCTGGCAGAGATCCGTTCGTTCGCGTATATGACCGACGATTTCTGGTTAAATATATTAATTACTGAGACATTATTTAATTGTTTACATAATTTTTCTCAATTTTAAAGCCAATTCAGGAAAACGCAACTGTGAGTCCAGTGCTCTCTCTATGTCCCGAGAAATTGAAGGAAACGAAGCATAGCGTCACTTGTGCTCAATATAACTCTACTGCCGATAAATTACTGTCCACTTATAATGACGAAGACATCTATACTTTTAACGCCAAAACCGGTGCAGTAGAGCACTCATACAGCGGACATCGCAATAACGCCACAGTCAAAGGCTGTTCTTGGTTTGGCGATGACTTTATAGTCAGCGGTTCTGATGATGGATATGTCTATGGATGGGATACTGAAACGCAACATATCGTTATGTCTCTCTATGCAGACGAAAACGGTGTTGTAAGTAGTGTTCAAACGGTTCTAACATATTTTACTAGCGCTCTATACCTTTCATTACAAGATATGGTTTTTCATAATAAAGCTCTTATCAGGCATTCAGCGCATGAATCATATATTTATACCAATTTATAACTTATTTGATTGAGTAATCGATAACTTTTAGGTGAATTGCATTGAAACACATCCAACAACTCCTATCATCGCAACGTCTGGTTTAGACGACAACGTGAAGATATGGGTGCCATCAGCTGATGAATGGCCACAAACATTAAAAGGCATTAAACAGGTTTGCTTTGATTGTTTGAAAGAGCGTGATATCTATGTAATCAAATAGTAGTCAACTGTTGTAAACTAT
>JAUJYT010000951.1:0-14017 GCA_033996565.1 Nanhermannia nana
CTTTACACCACCTACACAAAAACTTTCCGAATTCTTTACTTTGTTTTTGACCTATTTATTTTAGCGGGACTTTTTGCAACATTCAAATCTGTAAATTTTGATAATTCAGATGGACCAAGAATTACCCTAATTTTAGCTTGCTTCATTGCTTTTATGGTTTTATATCTTATTTGGGACTGCATAGAATATTATAGTAAAGAAAGCAAAGACACTGAATCCGAAAAAATATTTTACAAAAAAAAAATTAAATTCAATTAATTTAGGAAAAGATTTCCGAAACAGATCTAAAAATAAAAAGCTACGAATAAATGCATTGTGAAGAAGGTCACCCTTTGAAGCAGAGTCAGTGTGAGCTTTATTTTATTCTCTCTTTTAAATACAGCACAACATTGGCCAAAAAGGTACTCCAACTTCAACTATTATAGACAGCAATCACAAGAACTCTGAATGTTATTTCCATATCAACCTACAAATGATCCAATCAGAAAAGTACTACTATTACTGTTATTACGTATCTGAATAAAAGCTCGACTGTATTGTGGACTTTGTGAGTAACAGTGCTTACAATTGTTTGACAATGCATTTGACATATAATGCATTTTCGATGCGCTCATCCCATAAGTTATGTTTCAGGGATACCGAATTCCTATTCACTCATGATATCACTACAGCAGCTTTTATAGACTGAGTCTGACTTAATCTGATAGTATGGAACACTTTTTAACTCAAGACAATCTCTCTCAAGACGTCACTAGGATTTTAATGTATAAGATGTTGACTTTTATAGAATAGTTAAGTATTCTCGTCTACCATTTTTTTGTTCATCCAGTGATTGACGCAAACACTCAATTAAGTGCTAACATTAACTTCACATTTAGACTAATATCGCCTACACTTCAACACTATTTAAGAATTACATTTAAACCTATTTTATTGGTTCTGATTTAATATTAATTAAGTTTTATTTGCCCAAAGAGTACAAATCCCGATAAACCCAATTGTTACACATTTTCAAGGGATATAAATTAGCACAACAGACTATTTTTTAGATAGTTTTTGCACAGTTTTTATTTTGATGGGTTATGTCAAACATTGGACTCGAGCCAAACAATGACACAATTTTTGCTCTAAACGACAGATATCATGGCTTTCTCTCATAAACTTGAAAATAAAAAATACTGCTTTTAAAATTAAATTAATACTTTGCTATCATAAACACAACTCTTACTCTGAGATAAATACACTTTGTATTTATATAATTTTTTAAAACTTGAGATATATATACATACAATGCCTTAATCTTTATGTAA
This sequence comes from Nanhermannia nana, assembly GCA_033996565.1. Taxonomy (NCBI): domain Eukaryota; kingdom Metazoa; phylum Arthropoda; class Arachnida; order Sarcoptiformes; family Nanhermanniidae; genus Nanhermannia; species Nanhermannia nana. The sequence continues at coordinate 1,311 of JAUJYT010000951.1, forward strand.
GAATTTAGACTAATTTGGAATTCATGAGAACAATATTTCTCATCACTTCAATTAATCTATTCTATAAAAGTCAAAAAATGCAAGAGATACTGAACGGAAAACGTATTCATTTGTGGTCTGTCATAACTTTGAAAAAGCTATTGTTATTTGCGAGCAATTGTTTGCTCAAAATACTAAAGTTTATGGCATTTAAATTGCAATAAAGCCTAGAACTAGAACATTCTTAATAATAGTATAAATATATATATAAACAATATTTATATAAAACTATTTTTTTGGCTTTGGCTTTATTTATGTGAATTTGACTCACGAATAAAAAGGCTGCGCACGATTGTTATATAAAATAAGTCAACGGAATAAAGTTATGGTTTAAAGATATGATTTTGGAAAGAAAACAAATTCAAAAAATCATTGAAATAAAACTTAAATTAAGTTATTTCAGTTTTATGAGTTATGAAATGTTTTATGAAAACTATTTTTATATTAACTACATTTTGACTACATTTTGCATATTTAATACATAACTAAGCTCTGTGTTCACTTAGAATTCGAATCAATAACCAATTTTTAAAAACTTAAATTGAAAAATAATACGGATATAAATTAAGATTAACTCTTTAAAAATTAATGAGTTGTCTATTAAGTTATTATGATTAATGAAGAACATAGGCTCGAAAACACCGAGCCTGAGCCTAGGCTCAATACCATCAAGCTTGTGCCTGTAGCTTACAAAGAGAATAAGTTATTCATGGGCTGCAAGAACGGCACAATGCGTTTTTCATTATTGACCCTTTAATATAAAGCTAAATTGTTTATAAAATATGAATGAGATTATCGTTTATCTTTAAGCTTATCAGCTTAGACTTTTAAGTCTTTATAAGCAGATGAAAAGGTACATTTTAATAATTTGACATATTAGTTGTGAATACATTCGTAAGACTTATCATTTTCTATTTCAGAAATAAACTTAGACTTATTTGAAATCAATTTTTTTTATAAATAGTTTGATTCATTTAAATTTAATGACAGTAAATATTTTATCATAAAATCTGATGAAAATATTTTAGATTATAATTAACAGAATTTAATATCACAACTAATATTCATGAGTTGGAATTCATTTATTTAATTTTAGATTTTGCTTTTATATACTTTGTTTAATAAGAAAAATGAAATATACAAAATATGACATTCTCAAAGTTTACGGTCTAACTTTACATACAGGCTCTTCAGGCTCAATAGTATGAGCCTCGAGCCTGACGAGCCTAGGCTCAAAGACCTCAGAGCCTGAGCCTATGCTCTTCATTAATTATGATTGTATTGATACATTCAATACATTCAATATATATACAGTATATAATAATATTACGTTAAGAAGTAATATTCTATATTAGAATAAATGCATTTTTTCTTTATTTTGTATTATTTATTGTGAAAAAATATCTTGAATTTGCATAAAACTATAAATTTTTAAATCAAAAGAATTGGTTTTACAAGTAGTTGCAGATACAATGAAATGTTGCTTTTATCGCATTTAGCTCTGGAGGTATTGTAAATCGAAATCGAAATGTTTTATAGACAGCTCAAAGCATAACAAAAAGACTGATTATTGTAAACTTACTCCAGTTTTCAGAATAAAAAATCATTTGAATGCATAAAATTGAAATTGCTTTTCACGCGATATTCTTCAGCTTTCTTATAACTCATGTATCATCATTTAAAAGTCAAAAAAATATGATTTACAAGAATATAATACAGAGTATTATTCCCTAATTCTTTTATATACATTGCAAGACTTGCAAGACTCTCAAGTATTAGCTATTTCTAACGCAATCATAATATGTTTGAGTAATGAATTTTCTTGTTCAGGCTTGTGCTCAATTAATAACTTTATCATACACTAGATCTTAATTTTTTAAATATTTGTATATCTCGATTCAAATTAAGCCAACTTTTAATGACTTCAATATTATGCAATATAGAGAAAATTATAAGTTAGATATTCAATAAAAAATATTTATTTTTCTATAGCTTCTATTCATTGATTGTAATTCAATAATAAAGCCATACTATACTATACTATACTATACTATACTATACTATACTATATTTTTTTTAATAAAAGCAATTCAAAGAGTTTATTATAGAGTTTGTTAAATCAATAACTTATTTAAGAGTAAATTTAAAGCAAAAAGTGATGAAATCGAAATATAAAAAATTATTGTAAAATACAGTCTATATTAAAGAAATATTGTCAAAAATAAATAAAAAGGTTTTGTTGCGCAACAATTGAAATATATTGGAAAAGAAAAATTTCGTGATTTCTCACATGAAATATAATTTTAAAATTCGTTTTGATCTCTGTCTTCGCCTGAATTTATACCAAGAATTTCGTGCATTTCATTTGATTTCGTAAGTGAAATACAATATGAAACTGAATTTATTTTATTGAATAAAAGCATTGATTTGATTTATTATACTTTTCAATAATAATTTCTATAAACTGTCCAAAAATATAAAATATGAAAAGAACCAGAAGTAGTTTAAAATAACTATAATCTTATCTCATATTAAAAAGTTTTTACTAATTACGAAATAAATTTATTTATGAATATTGTAGAGAACGTGTAATGTATATACCAATTAAATATTTTAAAAAAAGCTTCAGAAAGATAAAAGTTATAATTAGAAAGAGAACACTTTTTTGAATATTAATAATTTTTAATATTCTTATTAATAGATATGTATCACAAATATAAAATATATGAGTCCATTAAATACACTTTAATTTATGGGGACATTCACACCAGCATTGTGTGAATGAGGGCTTTTATAAGTACTCTCAAAAATGAAATCATTAAATACGATTAACTACATTAGACTGTAACATATATATACCTTTAGCGATATATTGCATTTCAATATCAAAAGCATGTCAAAGAATATCTGAATCATAGAAATCAAAATAGTTTTAAATATAAAACAGTTTACAGACGGAATAAAACTGATGTTTTCAACTTGTTTAGTGTCCCTTTTACGATTATTTTATGAAATTAGGATGAATTAAGACCTCAATCAGATCTCAATGTTAATTCGTAAGTCTCTTAACATATTGAAATTCCAGATTTTTAGCGAATAAATCTTAAAATTTTCAAATCTCAAGTCTCTTTAATAGATTTGAGAGGTTGAAGCTGTGAATTAAATTTATATTTATTTTTATTTATAGTAATATTACTTTGGCAGACTTGAAAAGTTTTTTGTCAATCACTTCTTTCATGATCTCAATGACTTTCAAACCACACAAAAGTTCAAAGCTCTAAACGGTTTCTTTTAGAATTCCTAAATTGCAAACTCAGCGTATTTTATAAACATTTTGTAAAATTAAAAATTTGATCAATTTTCGGAAAAATGCCTCAAAATGAGCTCTGAATTAATCCTAAACGTGTAAATTTATATCAAAAATAAGGGCCATAAAGTTTTCTACGTTTTATTTATGTCTTATTCAGCCCATTAATCCTCGTAAACTCCGGGAAACTCTCCAATAAATGTGATTTAAAGATAATAAATTCACATAAGATATCAAATTATTGTACTTCATTAATAAAGTTATACCTCTATAATATTGAATATATATTTATGATTTTAAAAACAATGCCAAGAATTAGAATTTGACTTAATTTTGTAAACACCTGCACTGTTAACATATAAGTGAACATATATTTCAAAATATAATTTATATTTATTATTTGCAAAGCAAAAAATATTTCAGTACTTTATAAAGTAAACTGAATTAAATAGTGAAATAAATCATGACTTATTACATAAAGAAACAAATAATTAAGTTAGACTACAATTTATAGTTTGATCTAATTTTCGCATAACAGTTATCTATGCCATTGATTCGTGAATAGGAACTGAAGTTATAATTTGAGTGACTAATATATGAATTGCAAGCACTACACGAGTGCAAAGAGTTTTGGTTACTAACAACCAAAAATGTTTTTGTTTGGCATATTAACTGTTAGGTAAAGCGAATCGGTAAGTGAGTGACTGAGCCAATGTGTGTTCTGATGGAAGCTAAGAAATTACAGGTAGAGTACATGTGCTGAAGTATACGTAAAAAGCTTTTAACTAGTATTGCCCAATAAGCCTAAGCTAAACCTTTTTATTGTGATTGTTATTCGGCATCAGAAAGTTTGCACGCAATACATAAACCAAATAAGCTTTGAATAAGTATTTGCTTTAAAAAAATTAAAAATAGAGCCATAATTCATCTGAAAATCGATTCTAAATTGAAATTAAAGCCTAATAGAAAGTACAGGATATAAATATGTTGAGAATGCAGGACTTATTTTGTTGGCCAACTCAAAAAACCCTTATCTCTACTCAATTTTCCACATGCATTAGAAAGGAATCAATTTTGATTTTTACGCTTACACAAGAACACCATCAGAAGTGCAGGCGTTGGCAAAATTCGATATACAGTAGCTTTTATCACAGATCATTTATCGAATCAGCCAAACCAGAGTTTGTCTCTACAAATCAAATAGATTTGAATCTTCTTCACAGATACTTACCTTTCAGTGGGAGCACATCTTATATGTTGTCTGATTGCAAAGAAAAAATTCTTTGGACAATACTCAGAACTTAATAAAAGTAAAAAAGCAATAAAACTCAATAATATATAATTTTATATAACTATCATAAATACGATAAATCTTAGGTTTTAAAAATTGATGGAATATTAGAGGAAAAGAATTTTACTAACATTTATGCTTTAGTTATTCAATAGTTTGTTTGCTTACTTTTTAACATAAAGTATAATATATTTTACTGTTCGTTTGAATCAATCAAATTTCTCAATAATAGAAGTTTACAGATTTTGGTTATGTGTTCAAGTTTGGATATTTGGTTAAAAAATAAAATATACAACAATTTGACTAAATATACAGTTTAACTAAAGAAAATCTCAACTGTCAAAAAATCACATTATAATATGCAGAGCTGTGAAAATCAAATTTCATTTTTCAACGACAGCTTATTTTTATTTAAATTCTGACATTTTCTTTGAGATATAATTTTAAACAATTTTGATATTTTACATTCAAAAACTTTTGGCTAATATACTATTATTATCTGAAATAAAGTTAGTCTAATAATCCTTTTTATAATAAAAATCATAAAAAAGTTTTATGGGTGTAATTAAGGCTATGTTTGATTTAATAAAAAAATTTAATAATTACCATACAAATCTGGTTTATAAAAATAATATTTGAATAAAAAGCATATGTTCAGTTCAAGAAATGAATATTGATTGACCCCAACGAATATAATTCAGGTTTAGGCAAAATCTAAATTTTTCAAGTATTTAAAATATAGAATATTCATAGTTTTATTAATGTTTTCAATATAAATATTTTATCTGAAAACTGTTTGATTTATGAAACAAACCTAATGATATGTCAAAATGTTAAATGGTTTAAGCTTTTCTTGATTTGATTCAGATTTAAAAAATCAAATTCAAAATTTAAAAAAATATTAGTACTGTATATTTAAAAGTCATTAGAGTGTTAATTGTAAAAACACACTTCACAAACACTAAACTTATAGAGAATTTTCATCACAAAACGACAGAATCTCAATCATCTTTTATTCAAAAGTTTTTGATAGTTATTTTCAAATTGTAAGCCTTTAAAAAATTTATATCAAATTGTGTCTTAGATTTATTATCAGAATCTATTCTTATAAAATATTTCTCATATAACTATATATACCAATAAATTACAAAAAAGATCATTTTTAAAAAAAAGTAATTCTGCTGTTAAAGTGTTAGTGAGGAAGTGTGTGTGGCAGTATGTGTGTGACAGACCGACAGACAGACAGACAGATTTAAAAAAGACCATTTGCCACACCATTTGCCACACCTATGATCTCGCGCTGTATATAACAAGAGATTTAACAAAAGTTCTGCCACAGCTTAGAGCAGTGAAAAATCGTCGAGAAGTGATTGTTAGCGCAAACGATTAGAGACAGTTATATCGAATATCATTCAATTGAGTTTCGTTTCGTCGAAAGTCCAAAGATTTGACTATAAAAATAAGGGACTTTTCTTATTGAGAAATGACTTTATTTTTTGTTTAAATGATCAAAACATATATTCATATAATTATTCTTAACTCTTAAATCCTGTTTTGAACATATGTTAAACACTTATAAACAGTAATGCTATACAGTTAAACCTAATTGTTATTAAAATAATTGAGCCCTATTTACAGCTCAATTAATATAAAAGGTTGAACATAATTGGATACTTATATATTGAGACCATTGAGGCATTAACTAGAAAATTAAGCATTCATTTATTTTATTTTCATACCAATTAAATATGAACTTAAAATTAAAATTTTTAATAAATAATTTATGAGTTAAATGATGTGCCATTAAAACAAACATTTAAATTCAAATTAAATAAGTTAAATGTAAAAACACTGTCAATCTAATTAATAACATCCTTTTTATACTTTGATAACAATGTTAGGATAAAAAGTTAGAAATTGTTATTTTAAGAAGAAGTGCTTTCTCACTAATGGTGAACTACAGGTAATTTTCGGCTAAATATTGATTCAAACAAAATTCGGTTCAACAAAATCGACTGAACACTAATACACCGCACATGCTGTACATTTATATGAATCATTGATCCAACAAATTACTTTTACTTCGATGTCAGGTGATATCAGAAACAATATATATAGTCTACGGGTTGGGCTCGTATTCAAGTGAAACCAAAATATCATATAATATGAGCTAAATTTGATGATATCATTAATAACTCAATGAGAAAACCATAAGAAATTTGTGGCATTAAATGAATATACTGTACAGTAAAACCCATAAATTCAAATGAAAATTGTCTGATTTTACTTCAACCTGGAATTTCCTTTTTCCAGAACCTTCACCAGAATTGACAATTTATGACAGCAATGGCCAACATTTGTTTTATTGCTTGACTGCATATTTGGGCTCTAAAAGCTTGATATGTGGAAAGTTTGAAAACAAGAACACACAACTATTAATCTAAATTGTAGGATGTTTTGTCATTAGTTGTGGACATTTTTATTTAAATACAATTTCAAATTCTAGTTCGTCAATGTAATCAAATTTGACAAATAAAAGTGGAGTATATTTTTTTGATTTGATTAGATATGAAGTATTTATATATTGTTTATATTGTTTATATCAAACATTAGTTTAATTGATAACATCAAAAGTGACTAAATTAGACTTTTTATATTGCGCTACAGAATAAAATACTTTTTCTTGTTTGATGTAAACAATATATTAATAATAATATGATTTATTTTCTATAATATAAAGCTTTAGCTGAGAAATATTCATAATATTGACGAAAAGAAACAAAAGTATATGAAATTCAATTACCGATCGAATCTTGACTTTATGGCTCATTTGGATTTTGAGTCTCTTGATTAGTCTATTTTGAGCACGAGAAAAGTTCATTATTCATAATAACAGACCAGAATTAACTCTTATATAAATCACTATGTTTTGCTATAGTGATGGTAAACAATAGAATTTTTAATCTCACTCCCATCTAAATCCTTTTCTAAGCTAAATTTATATTTACTTGCATACAATCGATTCGTAATTTGTTTATAACCATTTAACTACAGAATTGCAATGCTTGAGTAATAAAACTTTCCATAGAAACACTATTAAATGCATTTTCAAATTTTTTTATTCCTATTGATAGCTTTTTATACTTCTACGTAATTCTGTTATTCAATTCAAAACAACTACATTATAAATTTCAATTTGTATTACTTGATTCATTAATTAAAACTTTGCCATTATGTCTTGATAATCCTAATCCCATTCCATCTTGCACATTTTTTGCAATCCCAATTCCATCCCATAGGTTTGGGAGTGAGATTTGCATTATTATTTTGCTGCTTTTAAGAGGTATTCCCGTTATGCATCATTTTGCAACACATTTGGATTCCACACTATTTTTAATCAACAGAAATTATACCAAATAATGAATTACTTTATAACAAAACTCTAAATAAGTGTCAACAAAATACAATTTGGTTGACAATAACTGGAATTACTCTAATGTTATAACGTTTCGCTTATTTTAATGACGAGTGGTTTGAGCTATTTATCGATTGTGTATTAAAACAAGAATCATATAGTAAACCATTCTATACAAAGGGTTTGTCAATTAAATATTATGGATTATGCCAGAGATATGCGCTTCGCTTTGTATGCATTAATTATCCAATAGTTTATGACAAACTGATAGATGTGTACTATTTCATTATAGTCACATATTTAAGTCATACTTTAATATGAATTCAATATTAATGCTCTCCATAGAATGATCAACTTTTAAAATTTGATCTCAATTTTAATTTTGATGCTCAGATTCAATTACAAACTATACTATGCCTCTAGTAACTTCACCACTGGTTTAATGAATTATCTAATCATACATTGTTTTTATTTTGAATATATAATCGATTAAGTGTTAAGCTTGCAAATGAGCGTAAATTAGAGCTCACTCTATTAAATTTTCGCATCATATACAGTATAAGTATTATATTCTTATGAGAATATCGGATTCGCCCAAATATTATTTTTATAAAACCAGTTAATTCTTGAATGTTTGTAAATTAGATTTTATAAAATGTATATTTTCACTGACATGTCATATCTGTAATTAATAACTTATTTGAGCCTAAACTAAAATTAGTATTTATAATATATAAATATATAAAATCTATATGAGATTATATAAATAAAATCTCCACAATTAGATGCAATGTATGCTTACTCACGATTATAAAAGACCTCAACGTTATTTTTATTTTCCTTTCAGAGTAATTAAAATTTGTTCCATTCAATAGTTTAGTTGTTGAGAGTATGAGAATATAAAAGAATAATTAATAGATTCACGGAAAGCTATTATCATATTTTATCATAAAAGCCTAATAGAATTTTAAACGAGACTCAAATTGAGGATCCGCTCGAAATTTCGAATAACAATATTTTGAATTTTTTTGGTAAAATATAAATTTAAAATCAAATTCTCTATTTATCATTGTTTATAAATAACTGGAATAGAGTACTGATTGCTTTGAGCAAATAGTGGTTTGTAATTTTGCAAACATGTTAAATATTTGATGACTAAAAGCTCTAAACCTAGAGATCTAACTGTTCAATGAGTGAGAATCAGTTGAAAACATTTTTAATCATAAAGCTTTGATCTAAAGCTGTCTCAACTAATCCTAAAGTGATCATCAAATTCAAACTCAAGTGTGAGAAGAGTTTTTCAAACTTCGATAAGAGCATCGATAAAAACACTCAAAGAATAACAACAACAAGTATTCGCTTGAGTTCTAATTATAAGTATAATTCTGTTTTTGAAGCAAACTATGATAATAAAAATTAATAATTAAAAAAATGCAAAAAAGTTAAACGAGAGCACACCCGTAATATCCGTGAATCGTTTGATAACTTAAGCCTCAAGTCAAACAGTTATTCCGTTATTAAAGTAGAAAATTTTTTATTGAAAAATTTTTGGTTAAGACTGTTTATTAAACACTATAATTTCAACACTTCTATAAATAGTTTTAAGTAGAAATATACCCAAAGTTCTCATATATTGTATAATCTATTGACAAATATTTTTCAGAGAAATGCGCGATAAAAAAATAACTTTGAATGAGTCAGAATGTAGGGAAAGAAAAATTTTTTACATTCCAACTATGATCTTAAGATAGCATTGCTTAGTAATTGCAGAGAATATTGCACTAAATTATGATTTTGTAAATATATTAAGCAAAATGTTACTAAATTAGAAAATTTAAATCTCTGTCAAAATAATCGAAATCAGCAAAAATGGACTTTTTTACTGAAAAGCACTAAAGAATGATTGAAAAACTCTGTTTATTTCATATCCTTATATCAGTTCAAATATTTAAACTTATAATTAAAAAATGTTTAGAATGTTTGGTAACTTAAAGCCACTAAAACAAAAACACAAAAATAATTTATATTTATTAACTTGACTTAAGTTTAATTTGAATTGTGATCTCTGAAATTGCTTACAATTTACATAACTATAACAACTCAAAGCATTTAAAACAAATTATAGCACAGCTTGAAATAAGAGGTCAGACAATGAAAAAATTTTGATCGAATAAATGTGAGGTCATTAAAGGTTTTAATTAAATAGAAATTGATTAAAAATTTTTGAAGAATAAAAAAAAGGAAAATATATCAACAGAAAAGTCCATTAATATTAGTTAAACTAAAATTGAAAACGTCTGCTGCTGTACTAGTACTGAGCGAACTCTAAATGATGAATAGAGACCGCTATGAGAAGTGCTTTACATCACTGCTTAAGAGAGATTAATTATTTAATGCCAACAGAAAAAGCTATACAACACAAACATAATTGCTTTAAATATTGTTGATTTTAATATAATGTAACCAAAGACCGGAAAGTTTAAAACTCTAAATCAAACGCTTATTAAGTCTAAACTAAGAATAATTGTTTTACTGAAACACATCAATAACTCTCAATAAAAACTTATTAACTTTTTGATAATTATAAATTAAATCAATAAAAGTCAAAGTAACTATTCTATCAATGCTTATCAAATGTAATACTTTAATAGATTACAAGTCAGAGCAATACTAATGCAATATTAGATTACAGAGTATTTCAATTTTTTATAGCATTTTCAGACTGATTATAGTTATTTATGATATTAAATGAACAAACAATAAACACATAATAATATAAGAAAGTATACAATTGGATGAATTTAGAAATATTCTGGTTTTAATATCAAAAATATAGAACTTTGCAAAAAAATTGACTGAAAAAATTGCTCAATTTGTTGACTTAATTTATTTACAAAAAAAAGAAAAACTTATTAAATAAATATTAAAATTAAAACAGGAATATAATGGTTGCACAGATACCTCATTGCAAGCATGATTACGATAGGTTAATGTGTTAATTAATTCAAAGTTGTGCAACAAATAAACCAATTTATCATTAAGTTTAAGGCAAGTTTGTTACATACCATCAATGGTCGACTATTCACAAGCGTAACATTCGTCGAATTCAGACCATCATCTGTCAAATGAAAAACATATTTTTTAGTAAATGAACAAATGAACTAAAATAAGCGCATAAATGTGTTCAATACAATAAAACACGTTTACAGTTAAGTAAATTTATACAAAATAAAGTGGAATATGTTATACTTGAAAAAAAGTTGTTTTGAATTTCAAATTACATAAAAAGATCGAACTAAAGAAGGTTTCAAATTATAAATCGTTAAAAACAAAATCGAAAGTTTGCTGAATTTTAATCAAAGGAAAAAATGGAAATTACATTCCCATTAAAAATACCGTTCAACTGCATTTTAGTGCTACAGAAAAATACTTTATTGAAAATTTGTTGAAAGACATTATTTTGATTGATTAAAATCTTGTGATTCAAAAGTTGATAAAACAGATAACAAATAACTTTTTTGTTAAGTTTTCAATGAAGAGGTTTTGATGAAGTGCTCAAAACTTATGATCGTTTAAACGTATTAAATAAGATTCTTTTGAATAGGTTGTCAAAAAGATATGTTTGCTTCAAATTGACTACAATTAAAACCTAACTTATTATAAGAATGTTTGATAAGTCCATATAAAAGTAATTGTTGTTGAAATTTCTACACTATTGTCATTACATTAAATCTTTGCTTCAATTAAGAATTAGACATATTTTCTAATTCTTAGCTTTTTAAGAAAAAAATTCTTTGCTTATAATTAACACAAACAATATATTAATATGTAAAAGATAAAAATTTAAAAAAGCCTTAACTTATAGGTCTATAATAAGTTATTTAGCATTTCAATCTATGATTGAAGCTCTGATCTGAAGTTATAAAGACTCAACTATTAACAAAACTAATATCAGCACAAAAAGTTCGGAAATTCAATGATTAAGTGTTAGAACTTATGATTAGAAAACAAAAATATTAATACTGAATAAGTAATTACTTTTTAAATCGAATACTAAATAAATAAAATATTATATTAAAAAAATATTGTTTTATTAGTTTTCTAATCAAGATTTTTAACACTTAATTATTGGTTTTCCAAACCTTTTTTTGATGAATTTTGAAATTAAAGGTATTTTATCGTATTTTATGACTTTAGTTAAATAACTTATTATATCTTTTAGAGCTATAAGTTAAGGCTTTTCAAACACCCTATAGAGCCAATTGACCCTATTTCTCATGGATTGTTTGGTTGCACTACAAATTCACATTAAATATTAGAACAAGTCTTTAATAAAACTTATATTTAAATTTTTCCTAAAGTCAAAACTTAATAAATTAAAATGAAAATCTTTTATGAATCAAAATATTTTCTAGAATAAAAGGTGTCCTTAAATAAAAATTAATGAAAAAGAATTAGTTCACAGAATCCTAAGTAGGAACAAGTTCTTTGTCATTAATGTTGTTTACAAATAAATCACAGATAAAAGATTTGATAAAAATGTGAATATATTATTCTCAATTTTAATCTAGAATTGGTTGAGCTATCGAGCTATCGGTCCCAATTAAAATCAGATCATTATCGCAATTATCGATCAAAATGATAAATATAGTGCT
>JAUJYT010000952.1:0-14010 GCA_033996565.1 Nanhermannia nana
TTGGAATTTTATTTAACAACAGTATAAATAATGATGAACCGAGTTTCGCAAAAATATGTCACAATAACTCATCTTAAAAATAATTATTTAATTAAAATGACTGTCTTTATGTGTATGAATTATGACTTATACAGTATACACATTCACTTGAATTGGGTTATTGTACACAGAAATCTATATAAAATTAGTGTTTCAACTAATCATTAAGTCATATGTATGAATATATGCAAAGACCTAATTAGGAAAGGATTACAGTTATATCGCTTTACAATGCTTTACATGAATCATATGAATCATGAATAGGGAAAAACTATTATACAGTATGGCGAGTACTGTATTTAACTAAATAGTGAGTTCGTGAGATATTTTCTGCCTTTCGATCATATTGTCTGCGAAGGACTGAGTTTATAAAATAGCTTCACTCACAAGAGCTTTATATTCAAAGCCTAATCGGTAGAAAATGCAAATCGAGGCAAAAATAAGAGGTTCGTCTTTGTAGAGTTCAACGCATAGACAGTATAGTACTTAGATTATGACCAAATAAACTTATATACTCCACTTTGAACATCAAACAGTGCTGTGAAACTATGCAAATCTGGTTCTATTTACGCATAATACGCTTCCATATAAATGCTAAGTAGAAAGTAGTGGCAAAGCAATACGCTTTACCAATAATGCAAACCTAATATTCTAATAGAGTAATAGAGCAATAGAGTAAGAGGTGCATCAAATATAAAAATAAGCATTTCCTAGTATTACGTATACTTTAATATAAGAATTATCAGTACATGTGCCTCATATGCTTTCTCTATCTCTCTTCAATCCAAAGTCGATTTCTGCTGCACATCAGTGTATATAACTTATGTCTATGAATGTGCTCAAAACAGAGAATACAGTGGCTTCGAATCAAACGTTGCTTTCTTTGATTAGCCCTATATCACATGGCATTTCACCCTCACTTCCCTGGGGATAACCAGCACATCAACGCATCACATCCCCCATCAAATGTGTTCAGCTCTCTCTCTCTCTCTCTCTCTCTCTCTCTCTCTCGTCTATGATCACAAACTCAGTCACTTCTTGTTTAACTGTTGTGATGCACCTCCACTTATATCCCTGGAGCTCTAGCTCTCAATTTTATACCTCTTCATAAATGCGCAAAAATGTACAGTAGAGTGAGTTTCAAGGGATGGAACAACTGAACTGCACTCTATCATATGTATAAATAATGCGCTTTTCTGATTCATAAATTGAAATAATAATAATTTTAGTTATTGTTGCAAAAGTTAGATTTACTTTCAGGTTATTTCAATGCAATTATTACAGTAGTATTGATCGATGTGAATAAAATGTATAGAAAAATAAGTCCATATTGTATTATACAGTATATTGCTATTATACCTCAGCATTCCCTGAGTTAAGCGAATATACACATACACGCAATCTTGTGCATCACCAGTGTATCTCTTTGGCAGTAGAGTTGCTGCAGCAGTTGGTTTATCTTTTTTCAATTTATAAGATAGGGTCATGTTTATATGTTTGTATATGGTATTTAACTTATACAGCGGCACAATATAAGCTTATATACAGCGCATCTATCAATATATTTACAATATATACAGTTCACTCCAATAATGTACTCTTACATACTGTACTGACATAACATTTTGTATGAATGATACACAAACCTCTTCATATATTTATTATTAAAAAATAGGAACCAAAGCTTCAGTGCAGAGAGGAGGGGAGGGCTGGTCGAGTTTGACTTAGGTAAACACCATTAGTTGGATCAGGTTGGATGAGCACAATGCAATTGCATTTACTCTATATATATCATGTTTGCTTTTCTGCGAACATCACGTCAAGATTGTCCTCTGCTTTATCACATGCAAAGGTTAGGTCAGGGAAAGTAGTTATATAACAAGCAAACAAAAGGAAACTGCAAACTACTATATTAAACGCAACTAAAAACAATTGTGTGTTTGTTTAATTAGGGAATGTAGGCTTCATTTATCAATTAATATACTTATTGATTGTTTATATTAAAAATAATTATATTTAAAGATTATAAAGTGAGTAAATAACAGGTAAGCCATACAATTAAGTATTTATTGCCCCTCTAAAGTCTCTTTCTTTCATCACAAAAATGGATTGCTTGGCATCGCATTAAACATTTAAAGCTGGAATTCGCTCAAAGATAGAAAATCGCAAAAATACGTTAAACTAAACAAAAATATATTTGCATTTTCGAAATGCCATTTTCGATATTGGATCTCATTGTGAATGCAAGAGTGATAGAATGAAAACAAATCTGTGGTAATAATACAACAGCACTCGTAATATCTTTTTATGTATCGCGAATGCAACAGTATTTTTGATTAGAAGAGGATCAGCCAATTTTCTCGGCCAATTTGACTCCCCTTTTGTAGAATCAAAGCTTCTTAGGAGAAGCCCTACATATTGTGTTTGGATAGAGAGAGCATATAATGCTAGAATTGCGGTCTATATAACTTTATATTATTACAGCCATAGACTCCTTCTCCCATTTTACACCTATAATGTTCTCAAAGCTTTCCAAAGTGATGTTCGCGCCGGAAATGAAGATTAATGGTGACCAACATGAAAGTCAACGTGAAATGGATCGAGTTTTAGTGAAGAGCAGCCCCTAATAAACAGAATAATGCTATACAACATGGATATATTCCTTCCTCTCTGGCTTTATGACCATTCACTTTACAAACTCATATATATGGAACACAAACTCAATAATGGCTCAGAATATCTTTACACAATATAATAAAGAAAGCAGTGTTGGCTCATCATTGATACTACAATTGTGTCAAATTTGTGAACTTACAAAACAACTAACACTAGAATGCTATATATTGAATATATTGTATATAACATTTTTACATATCAATAGCTTTTGAACTCAAGTGTGTCAGCATTGACTGCAAAGTCTTAAGGCAATATTTTGTAAGTGATATTCTGCATGCATATAACTATCTGTTTGCTTTTAAATCGCACACTATTGCAATTTATGTTTAATACATTTGAATGAGCCTTCATTTTATTTACTTTCATCCATTCAAATGCTTGCTATGCGCCGAAGGCCTTGTTTGCATTTAACTGAGAGAAAAACTCTCAATTTAATTGGCATTGAGATCAAAATTAGCTGTTATAACAATCTAAGAATATTTAATAGTTGACAATTGAACTCTTTTACTAAAAGAATTGTAACAAACGATAAATTTGATATTATATTAAATAAATATTATAAACACAAATAAAGAAAAAGTTCAACTAAATTATAAGAAAATAAAGTTAATATTATTTATTACCACTTTTGCAATTCTTTTGGTTTATTGGTAACTATATACAGAACATAACCAAACTTTCTCACTATCTTATGTTTTTTCTTTTTCCTTTAATTCACAGACATGTGCTGTACTTTCTCCTCTTTTTTCACTGCTTCTCTTTATATATATCCTTTTTAGTGCAATACCTCTAACAAAAGCTATTACATTATAAGACCTAATCGAAGAGGAAGCAAAAGGAAGCAAAAACAGAATCACTAAAACTTTGCTAAACGCGTCTCGCAATGCATGCTTTACTGAAGATTAGCGGTCAGCAGTATTGCTTTGGTTCTAATGTAACATTATATACAAGTAGTACAGAAAATAATGACCAATTCTAATGATAATGATTTTACTCCATACCTCACCTTTGCACTAAAATTAGACCAATATATGAAAATGATTTTTGTTCAATAAAGTGAAAACTGCAACTCAACTCAAAAAGTGACGCATAATTTTTTATTTACTGTACATTTAGATATATGAATACTGTTAAGGAAGTTATGCTTAACAGGTATATGAAGACTGAAAGAAGGAAAAGAGAGGGGAAAGCAAAAGATGATTGCCTTATGTTGCATTCATAGAGTTGTTGGTTGTGCTTACTGTTTGTGCGCTAATGCAAGATTGGACCACTGGGATAGATATAGAAATGCGTGAATTTTAGATGAGAGCTGTCTTTCTAAGTAATGCTCTCAAACATAGTGATACACGCGTATTATCAGAAACCATTGATCATATTCATATTACTCTATACAGATAGTGTGTTTTCATCCAAATCATCTTTACTCAGTAATGTGCATCTTTTCATTCCCTCTCGTATAGCAATGCCTCAGCTATAGCTATGTAGTAAAGCCAACTTTACACTATATATAACTTATTGCTAAACCAAGTACTGCACAGCTTATATACCTGTATATACTTCTGTATGCGTTTATATAATATACGTATACTTTCTGTATGTACATTATAGTGAAAATTTCATCTCCCTGTGGAAGAATCAATAGCAAAGAGAGAAGTTTTGCTGTTAAGATACTAGAGCTTTATGTGCAGGTTAAGTGTAGATAGACTAACATGAGTCGAAGCCTATGCTTGACTGAAGATGTTTTAATATCTAAAATACGTTCACACATAGTTTTAATACATAATATGATCAAAATATATAAAATGGGTCTTTAGCTTATTTCCAGCATTTACTGCATTAGACTTTTTATATTCATAAACATGAGAGAGTCTCAAAGTGAACAAAAGCAGCAAAACATGAAAGTATTATATTAAGTGAAATGATTCTCATTTTCGTGAACCGCACCCTTTTTAGCTGACTTACAGTTTTGGGTGGAGGTCATGCATCATAAGAGCGAAAGAGCGTTTCACTGCTGCCTCACTAACAGTACTCTTATTCTAGTCAACTCACTAACATTGCATCGTTGCATATGTGCTAATCATTATCCAATCTCATTAAATGGTAATTATTCGCCTCTTTTAGGCGATCTCTCTTTCCCTCTCTGTCTGCCTCTCTCTCTCTCTCTCTCTCTCGCACTCATAATATAGTGTGTATTACAGAGTATGAAGAGGTGAGTGTGAGAGAGAAACTCGCAAAGACTGATAGAGAAATTTTGGTAAACTCGTAAGTGTTTAATGAGTATATAGACTAGGGGTGGATTCATTTACATTCAAAGTGCAGGTATCACGTTCTTGATGTTATGCGATACTAAAAATACTTTGAAATGTTTAATTAGAAATAGTATATAAGAATTGTTTTTTTCACTATCATTTTTCTCTTTTATAATTCCCTTAACAATCATTATTACTGTATATTGTGATAGATTTAACTCACGAAATAAAGTTCAGAATTATTTACAACTTTTTTTTATCAAATAGACGTATTGAATAGTTAATGAATGCTATAGTCAACTAATTCTGTAAATTATATTGAATTGTAAACTATTCTCTATTTAAAGAATTAGAAAAGTGTCATATTTTTGTACTAACAGTTCAACATTTCCGATGAGTTTGACTGCCTCTAACTTTTATTTCCTTCTTTATCAATACATAATGAATAGGAAATCCCTTTCGGACATATCCTTAGCTCAATCAAAATGATGTAACACTATTCTCAATGACTCAATGCTCTCATTTCGCCGCCTAATACTCTATACGAGCGGAATCACAACCTGAAAGCAGTAAATGCCAGTATTGCTCATTCATATGAGCCTTATTTCCCTCAGTTTTTGTTGAGTCGAGAATGGAATAACACCTCAAATCTGAAAAGAGTTTTAGTAACTATTAATATTCCGGCAAAATCATAATAAAGTCTCACATCTGAGCCAATGTTAACTAGCAATACAAAAAGGAATGCTTAGAGGGCCATAATATTTAACATGAGCCATAAGTCTATTAACTTTGGTACTAATACAGTGCCTCGAGATATACTGCAATAAAGATGCGTATGGGGTTTGCTTTGATGTCATCTATTCCTTCTTTGCCTACACACGCATTGCTTCAATTCATCCATCTATACAGCTATCCATCCTCTTCTCCTACTACTCCTTCCAATATTACAAAACTACTCTCTCCTCTCTCTCCACTTCTCTATATTCCCTCATTCTTATTCTCATGGGAAGGAGAGGCACAAACACATAGAGTAGAGAATAGGCGAATCAAATCTGATTCACTTTTGGCCAAATGCAATGTGTATGCTTTTACCTCAAATATGGCTAAATAATTCGCTCAATAAGAATAAACTTTTCTCTATCTCTCATCCAATATCTACAGTAGTGCTTAATTTAAGTAAATAAATAAACAAAGCATTCTCTCGATTTACTTTTGCCAATTAAATGACTGCTCAAAGACAACTATAATTTAAAAAGCAAAAAACTACATTAGATATTAGGAAACTTTTTCTATTTATTGTTCAGTTGCTTTTCCACTATCTCTGCGAATTGATTGACAGTTGTGATGTCAGACACCATTACGGAGAATTAAGCAGATTAAAGGCACGTTCGGTTGAGGATAGTGTCATGTGTTCTAAATACAGTCTGTGAGTACGAGATTCGACTTTGCTTTTTCATGTCTTTCTGTGTTTGACACGTCTAACAATTCCAAGTTATACAGTATAAGGTTTTCTGTGAGATTTCTAAATCTCTAAATATAATAATATTTATATGCAGTATATATATAAAGAATTGAATGAATTGATAGTTTGTAAGGTTTTATAAGTTATTTTCCCAATTTATGTATATATATTCGCTAATGGCATGAATATATTCTTCTGCTCTATTTACTATACTCTCGAGGGATGCGGAAAGTTGTCGCGAGACATATTTCAGTTGATTATAATTCGTTAATTATGTACAGGTGGTGACGTGTGAGAAACGTGTACAGTAACAACATATAATGTAATGCAGAATACTAGCAGTTAGGGCTCAGGTATGCATTGAAATACATGCAATCCTCGGAGGAATGATTCCTAAGAGAGTTTCACGTTGGATCGTTCAACGCAACAAAATGCCGCTCAGCTACACAGTTAAATTAGCGAAAACTCCGTTTTATAGATACTGCAACACAATGATGTGCGCATTTAATGCTCGTTCAACTTAAAATATACCGAATAATATATTTTATTCTTTTCTTCTTTTTGACAAAATCCTTATTTTTGAATTGGGATTTATTGGTTTTTTAAACACAAGACTAGTTAACTACTCATCGAGTTTTTCCTCTAAACGCAACATTTACGCTATTCGTTAAGCAAACTTATATATTATATGAATTTATATATTCATACTTCTTATACCATTGAACCCATACTGTACAGTAGAATACTGTTCAGTACTTATAACTAATATGCTTTACATAAGTTTATGCATTTAAGTATTATCAGACCATTGGTGCATAACATGCGTTGTAGAGTAACATTAAAATAAAATGCGACCTGATCTGCATGCAAGCGAGTAATTATTATTGTAAATGACAACTATTTTTGCTTATTAAAAATTAATTGACTTCACTTCTAAATTAGTGCTCTTCATGTCTTAAGAATCAAAGACTCATATTATAGAATTATATTCACAATAAACAAAATTCATGTAGTAATTAAATTGTTTATCATTTCATTTTATGTTTCAAATAAATATTTATTTATTTTGGTTTTCAATTAAAATTCTAATAAAAACCAGATATTGGAAGGAATTCTAGCTTCAAATGAATTATTTTTTCGCATATAAGTTAAGTTAGTCTTAAAAATGAGTCTGAAATTTATAACAAAAATATCGAAAATCTTGAACAGAATTTTAACTTATATGAAACAAACGTTTATGAGCTTAAATTAAGCACTAGAAGCAAAATCCACATAAAGTTTTAAAGCTTATAATATTTTATATTAAAGAATCAATTGATTACCGATTATGATATAAATTTAAAGGACACTTAATAGATATTTTAATCTCATTAATTAATTAATTAATAATACAATCATTAGTTTAAATATTATCATCGATTAATGAGTTAACTCTCCTAAAAGGCTTTGGTCAATATTTTTTATTAATACAATACAAGTACCTGTAAATTCAACTGTTTTTCAGGTATAATCATTAAAATAAAGTTTTTTCTCAAAAAATACTTGAAAATGCTTCAAAATTTAAAACTCATTATCGTATTAAGTAATAAAATTATAATTAGTGATGTTTCGCTTTTCGAAATCAAAATGAAAAATATTCTAAAAATCGAAATTGAAATACAATTGAAATGAATGAATTAAATACTATAGAAATTTTAGGATATTATTTGAGGAATATTTAAAAAAATATACTAAATATTGTTTTTAAATAATTAGAATAAACACAATTTAATCAGAAATCTTTCTTAAATACTGTATTTATACAGTAACTAGATTTAGGCCGAGAAAAAATTTCTCAAAATTGAAATGAAAAGCGATGAAATAATTTCGCTTTTCGAAAGCAAAATACAATTGAAATGAAAACCCTGAAAGCGAAACATCACTAGTTATAATGCGAGAGAAGAATTAACAAATTATAACTTATGCAAAAAAAAGTTAGAAAGAATAGGAAAACAAATATTTGTTAGAAGATAGAAGAAATATGATTAGGATCATAAGCAAAGCGCAGGTTATATCACATTGAAATAGCGATTATTGCAAAAATTATTTCAAGAGTTGGGGATATATATTGAAGTGCACCCATTTATTTGCTTTTTGTTAGTCTAATGTTTGTCATACATTCACTGGTAATAGAATCAGATTCAATGGCTGTTTATAAGAGCACTTCTCTCTACCCAAAGTCTATTGTGTAACATAAATGAGTGTCTGAAATGATGTGATGACTGTATTGCCAGTAGTTTTATGACAAACTCATACTGATTCTTGTTTGTTGATTAGATTTTGATGTCATCCAATTTACTATTTATATTAGATTTGCTCTATTATATAGTTTTAATTTTTTTTAATAGACAAACACTAATATATTTTATTAGATATTAAGGAAGATGTCAGTAAACCTAAAACTATGGAATAGAAAGGGATTTTGAAACCTGAATCTTAAATATAGCATTAAAATAAACTGCTATTATAACTATAAAATCAATTTGATATTTAAAATAGTCGATTATTATTAAAAAGATAATTGAATTATACGTGAAAAAGATCAAATAATTTAAATTTTGAACACATTTTTCAAATGAGTGCAAATGCATAAAAATAAATTTTTATCCGGAAAAGAGAGGTGGCTGAGAGTGTTAAGAGTGGCAAAAGTGCAATAATTTTAGCGCATCAGATAACTAGAGAGCAAACCCTACGGAAATAGTCGCCCCTTTTTTCATTCATATGTATCTCACATCTCATATGTGTAAAAGTATATTAGATCTAACTCGAGCTGAGTTGAAGCAAAGGGAAAATAATAAAATAATGGGAATTGATTTTTGGGGAGACATATGACTAGCATTTGATGCAACTCTAAATCATTAAATTTAAATTATTATTACAATACTATTACCTTAATCATGATTTTAGGGCTTAAATTATTTTTAAAAGAAAATTATTTAATTGTTTACAAAATGTTCGCATTAGTTTTTGGTTTTAATTCATAAAAACTTATGATAGTATAAAGTTATATAAAAAGGGTGTAAAATTATTACCTAAAATGTAAGCCTCTTTTTGTGCACATCTGCTAATGTAAGTTATAAAAAATAATACACTGTTATGATATATACAGTAAATGTCATTTTATACAATACTTCTCATTGCAATAGAGATCCCCTTTGTATATAGTGAGGGTTGTTATTACAAAAGCCAGCAAATTAGCTGCATGGCTTCGTCAATAATTCATCAAGTCAGCAAAAGCGCTATTTTCACGGAGACTCTCAAATAAAACTGACATTGAGAGAGCATGTGCTTACTTTAGTTGCTTTTACTCTATGCAATATACACATACATACTCACTACACAAATGGCATATATGCAGCTAAATCGCTAACTTAGCAAAGATGGTTAGAACACGCTATTCTCAAACACTGATATATGCAGTAATTTCTATTATTTTCTATTTTGTTAGACGTTTGTGAGCTAACCGATTATGACATTTTCTAGGGTTATGATAAATTCCAAGCCGTGATTCTTTCGTCTGATCCTAATTTATCATTGTATAAGAAATTATTTTATAAATTGATAAAAATTTAGATTATTATGAAAGCTATGATAAACTCGATTATGGGTTTATTTATAATAACTGAGTTATCACTCATTAAATAAGAAGTTGCAAATTTAATTTATATTAGAGGAAATGCAGTAAATTGGGTCTAATTTAAGTTAAATTCAGAATATTGTCTAATATAACGCGCTATCCATTAACTCATTCTAAAGTTTAACAGTTGTTTGTTAAGCTATTATTAAAACAATGCCTGCTTGAGAACAATGAGGTCTATAAGAATAATTTGAGTTTAAAGTAATCATGTAATTAATCCGTCCTATATCTAATTTATTAAAAATTTGAAAGGAATTTCATTGAATTAAATTTATTAACAGTTAGTTATTAATAAAAGAGTGGTGAATAAGTCTGAGTTACAGTAAGAATGCCTTTCATAAAGCACTGGATGACAGCAACATTAGAACCGTTTCTTTAATTTTCAAACATCAGGTACCTGTGCGTATATTTGTCTTTTGGTTTTTTTCAAAATTATTATTTGATAATATCTGAATCTAAAATAAAGCTAAAAATAATTTGAACTTAAGTTCAATGAACTATTTGAAAACAATTTCTTGTGAAATTACGTCCATATATTTTAAATGAGGATATAAGCAATCATTTATTAATAGGAAAGTGATCTTTAGGTGTTTATTTTTGTGTTTTAGGTAAGTAAAAAGGTGATTAAAAATGGACAAATAGTTGCTTAAAAAAGGTGTTTATTTTATGCCAAAAATACCGAAAAACCCTAGGTTTTTAAATCCTTCAATTCAAAATTTTTTAGAGAATCTAGAAAATCGAAGGGTCCTCAAAATATCCTAGTTTTTAAGACAACTTTTGTGCAAAATCATCTTTCGTGACAAAAAAGTTTTTAAAATTATTTTTGCAGAAATTTTTTAAGGAAAAAAACAATCAAAACTAGAAAACTCAACGTTTACAATTACAACGTCCTACAATTATTATTTAACCTAAAAATAGTTGCTAGCCAGCAAAATAGGTGATTTTAGGTGATAATAAAATCTCCCAGAATGCTTGTTTTTATGCCATTGCAGACTTGACAGCATTTATAAAAAAAATAGTTAAACACCTGAATATCGCTTCCCTATTTATTAAGCATTTCTGATTGCTTTAAATTTATTGTAAACAAATTAAGATAAAGACTTATTTACTGCTATCTGAACATAATATGTTACTGTAAATAAAGTACAAATATTCCATTCTCTATTTAAATATGTTCGGATTCAAATAGAAAAAGAGAAAATCTATTATTTTAACAAAAGCATTGAACAAACACGGATGATATTAAAAAAAACAAAAAACACTAAAATTAAATTTTTAAAAATGTTTAAAGTTTCACATTTGAAAAAACGAATTATATTTAGAGTTAAAATTAATTGAAAAATTATTTTAAAAATAGCCAAAAATATTGAGCAGCTTTTAAGCTCATTTACTATAAATTGCAAGAAACAAGTCTTTAAATGCAGTCTGTGATCAAGTATATGTTTTTCTGTACATTTTGATGCAATGGCCAACTGTAGCAAAACCAAAAGTAGATTTAAGAAGAAGCCCCTGACGGCCAATCAAATTCATAGTCTCTGATAAATCAAATCAAAGAATCGGTCTCTTCGATGTAGAGATATATACGTGCGCTTATTCTTTGCTTTGCCATAAGAAGTGCGCGTTTTCCTGCACTAACTCAGAGCTCAGATAAAAAGGAAAAACATCTACAGCACAAAATAGAATGAATGGTCATATACAGTATATGCTGAACTAGAGTATGAATGTGTGCACTATTTTACTAAATAAAATTTAGGATAAAATTTGAGTGGCACTCGCTCTCGATCTATAAAGAAGTACTTCCAAAGTAAACTTTTCTAAACTTAACACATTTAGATTTTGCATATAGATCGCAGTCAACGCTAATGTGTTTCGAAACTCAAATGGACTTTACTTTGGATTTAAAGACAGTTAAAAATATGCGATAAAAGAAAGCCATTTATTTATTTATTTATGTCATAATAGAGAAAATTGAGTCAAACCAATTCATTTAATAATTTCCTCTCTTCAGAATAGAAAGCATTGCTCATACAGTTGTTTGACTGTTTAGGGCTAAGCCAACAGAGCTGTGATTCAATCTCAATGAATATAAGTTTTAGTTATATTAACAAATGTAAAAGTGGCCAATCAATGGCAATGCTTTGTCAGATTATATTCACAAAATGATGGGGCAGACCATCTGCTCAACTCAAGAGGATTAGTGTAATATTTGGTGAAACCTCATCAGTCAGTGTTACTGTACAGTACATGGGATGGTTAGGACCTGTTTTGATGCTTCAATCAAGTGTACATCAAAACAACTAAAATAACCATAAATTACACATTAATACTAATAAAAACAATTTCAATTAATAACCATTTTGAACATTACAATAAATACTTTAGTTAAATGAGATAAATGAAAATCTATTTATAACTAAGCTGCTCTATTTCTAATGTTATAATAATGCTGTTTTAATGTAGTTAAATATGAATTTAAATCACAGTTAGGTTCATAGCTCTTAAAAAAGATTCTGCAGCATATCTTAAATTGAAATAGAGTTACATTTATTTGCATCCATTGAAATGATTGTGATGATTGAAGGCTATTTATACAGAAATAAGAGACCTTTGCGCTTAAAAAATATAAAGGGCTCAGTCGTTCGTTTGTGCAATTGATCAGATATTGAAATTTTTGCGCAAATGTTATCATTTAAAGGGCCACCAGCACGAGCCATACGCACGCCTTTTTATCGCATGCACGTGGCAGGGCTTCAATATATATATATAGTAAGCATCTCAGTCACGATAATATCGCCCTTTTCGCCAGTTAAGCATCATTATGAA
Source organism: Nanhermannia nana (assembly GCA_033996565.1). Lineage (NCBI taxonomy): Eukaryota > Metazoa > Arthropoda > Arachnida > Sarcoptiformes > Nanhermanniidae > Nanhermannia > Nanhermannia nana. The sequence continues at coordinate 12,926 of JAUJYT010000952.1, forward strand.
TCGCAAAATATGATATTAGAGATAGAGATGGGCTTCAAGCAGACGTTTTACGCTTATTACCGAAACTGTTCGCTGCAGTAATTGCGTGGATGGCATTATGCGAACATCAGCAGTATTTTAATTTCATACTGATATATAAGCTAGTAGTTACAGATGCATGTAATGCATGCATAACCATCTTTTTATGCTCGGGATTAGATTTTTTGCTGCTCACAGATTGAGAGCTTTCGACAAAAGTGAAACTTTTATCAATACCATAATATTACTTGTATTATAAATATTGATAGAAAAAAATCTTTGTGCACTTTTACACTTACCGATCGATGATAACTGGATCAGAAGGAGTCTCATTTCGATTACCACAGCTTTTCTTATCGCAGCACCGACTTAATAGAGAAAAAGATGAAAAATACAAATTTTATGAAATGAAACTGATTGAATAGAGCAACCAGTAATACAATACTTTGCGCTCAAGTAAATTACCTGCACATCACTTCATGTGTTAGGAGTACGCGACACATTTCGGGGTTTTTATCCTGCCCTTCATATATGATAGCCTATCAAGAAATTAAAAATATGAGTTACGATCACTTCTTTTTAGATAAGTTAACAGATTGTAATCATTGTTATTGAGTGTGATTGAAAATTAAATATACTCTACTTGTGTATTGACATAAACATGTTTAAATGCATTATATATTATTTTATGCTCTTTTATTTCATTATATCTTTTTTAATACACAAATGATCGCAAAAATGAACAGGTTTTTTGTCAAACCCATATGGGCGACAATTATCTGAACACTGCAGACATTGAGTTGGCACACACTATAGTGGTCTGGAATAGTCACTGAATAAAACAGAAAAAGAGAGAAGAGTGAGATATGCTTGGCTTGACATCTGCTTCAATAGGACCTCTATGTGGTGTTTTTGTACAATAAAACTAAGTATATAATGTATTTTAGAGGCTCGAAATGCGTGCACTCAGTCGTATCATTTCTGGTGCTCCGCTTTATGGGACAAATGTCTCTCCTTTGGCTCTCTCTCTCTCTCTCTCTCTCTCTCTCTCCATCCCTGCACTTGTT
>JAUJYT010000953.1:0-14010 GCA_033996565.1 Nanhermannia nana
CTGATTCTTGCCTTTAGTTAAAAGCTTTTCAATTGACTAATCAAATGAAAAGCATCACAAAAATACTTTTAATGCATTTGAAACTCAAAAATAACAATTTTAGTTGAGATGAAATAATACAATACTGTTACTAATTTTAGTGAATTACACAGGTGTGTGCCCGAGGACTACACGTGCAAATGACATTCATTGACAATCAGGCGAATCAGGAGCTGAAGAGAGTATTAAGACTTGTTCTGGTTTGTGCTGCGACTCCCTTCACTTTTAGAACACTTGTGTCGCTCTGTGTTTATTAGAATGTAATCTATTAATTACTTTACCTGTAGCGACATTAGTGTCTCAAAAGAGAAGGGGTGTCGACTTTGAACAAGTAAAAGTCGAAACATTCCACTTATTACTCATTACTGTATAGTTGAAATCGGTTTCTCAAGTAGTGAAGAACTGTGTCTAACTTCTGCTCATTGAGTACAGCTTTTATTGAAGACTTGAATTAACATAATTAACAGAAATGTATTTTTTGTTCATTCCTTTAACTTTATTGAATTATTTTTCATCAATCACTCAAACGGAAAGTTATGTTTTGCCGTCATATGAAAAAATGAATTCAACGACGAATAGCAACGAAGAAGTAGTTCTACAATTAGAGAAGTTGTCCAATGCTAATAACTTGCATAATCCATGTTTACCTGGACGTCATCCAGAACATCGCAGAGCACTTATTGAAGACGACATCGCATATACTGATCTAATAGGCACGCCTGGAAACAAGCTCGGACTGGTATTGCTTCGTGAGCTGATTACCAAATCAACTTTCCTACAAGGTCTGGCCACCAATATTATCAGAATGGTTTGTCCTTTAATACTTACTTCTTTAGCTAATCACTTTTCTAATTTACTTTTTCTATGTTTTATTACTTATGCTATAAATAGTGTAAATAAATATGTATTAAAAACAATTTTTTATGTCTATTTTTTCGATCTTAGAATCTGATAGAAGAGTGCACAACACTTCGCCTGCCTCATGTGGCCAGTGTTCAAACTACTGACCAACTTAAAGTAAGATCATTCAAGTAAACTAATTATTTACAAATTAATAGCAATTTTAGGTTTTCATTTCATAGCAGCCTATCGAGCATTTTATTATTCTGAGTCTTCCTTTTGAGTTAAACTTTTATTTTGAAACCAAAGAAACAGTTTTTGTTTTTCAAAATGAATGTATTACTTAATTATAGTAATTAAATAAATTTACAGTTATAGGCGTTTCGTAAATGCAAAGAATAATTTACTTGCAATATATTTAGTTTAAAAAATATATAAATATGCAATAAATTTTTTAATTCTCTAATTATATGAAGTGATGAATAGCAGATGAATTGAACTTTTTCATTGAGTTACTACTTTTTTCATGACAGACCTTAAAATAATATTATGGCTCTTATATTAAGTTTGAGGATAAGAAACAGTAAATGTGTTTTCACAAATTAAATGCTTAATTACAATTTTAAAAATTGTGTAATATCATGAAAAGCGCTGGCGGTGTACTTAATCTATAAACTTTTTTTTATTTAGAGTCGAGTAATGATAGAATCGATGCGTTTTTTATATAAATCATTAACAAACCAAACGGCACACGTTTTTTTCATTTGGTATAAACAACAAAGTTATGTCAGTCACAACTGCAGTAGTCATAGACCACTCAATGTTCCACTTTCTCAACTAAACGCAAAGAGTCACTCCAAACTATTAGCACACCATTACTGGACAATAGCAGTAAACCTGAGAGATCTCATGTGTCTCTTCGATCACGCCTTAACGGCTTTCAATATTGACCTCAAAACACGAGAAGCCACTGATAACGTATTATCTCACAGATTAACCGATACTCCAATTTGTTCGCGAAAAGCAGTTCTCGACTGTCAGATATTGAAAAGTTCTATTGTATTACTTGAAAATATGAGCGATTATTTACGCGACCAAACCGTCGAATTAGTGACTCGAATGCTCAACAGAGCTTAATATTGTAATTAATCAGTGAAAATACGCACAAAAACTTTTCAATTGATTATGAAGTTAACTGACTGACGACTGCAACGAAGACTGTGACGCCATATAACGGTATGCCATACAAGAACTGTTCGACACAATCAACACTTGCGACCAAATACTAAGTTTTTTTTATAAACTTTTAAAGTTTTATCATATTTTTTGCATAATTTTATTTTTTTATACCAAATGATTTGTAAGAAAAACTATTAAATAATTTTATGAATCAATTTATTTATCTAAAAGATAGTAATTTATATATTTTTATTATTAATAATAATTTATATTTATATACAATAAGTTTTTAAGTATGTGTTAAAATAAATGAGTGTTCAATTTGAAGACAAATTTAATAACAAATGTTTTTTAAACAATAAGTTAATAATTAAAGGACGGAGTGATGAAAATCTTTATAATGAATGGACTGATGTTAATAAATAAATACTGATTTGTGACAATTTATGAGATGGCATGTGTTCTGCTATTAAAAAAGATCTTTCAGTTCTCAAACAGTTTGTATAATGAAATGTGATCTTAATGGCAGTTCATTACCTCTATTAGTATTCATATAAATTCATACAATTCAGAAATGCTTACATACTTTACTATAACAGGTAATAAGTTTACAATAATATAATATTTGGACTCTAATCGTTGGTTAACCAAAACTAAGTAATTACTTTTCAAAAGCAAAACAATGAATAAGAGAAAAGTTCAAATAAATAAATATAAATAAATAAACAAAAGAGTTAAAGAGATCACAGTTTAAAAAGTGCTTCAAATCAAAAACGAGAAACAATTGTTCACAAATTGTTGGCATCAAAGCCGCCAATTACTTATCGCTGGACTCGGATCTAACTTTTGATTTGTGATACGCGAACAGTTGTGCTATAAAATTGGTGGCAGAGATATAGTCTCTCAGTATAAGATAGTCGCGTAAATTTCTTAGCGATGATTCATTAATGTCACGGTATTGATGAGACATAACATGTCTCAAAACATCAGCCTTTGGCTCAATATTCTGTAAATGCATTCCCAGTTGTATTTCACACAACAGTTGAAAGAGATCGTACTCAATGTCTTTGAAATCAGATGTCATTTTGCCGTCATGTAGGACTTGGTCGAGTAATATCTGCTCCAAACCAACAGCAAAGTATTGAATGTATTCGAATGCTGTTGAAAACGCCTCATTTGACTAAAGTAACAAATAAGAGAATATAAGTAACTATTTGTGTCCAACTAATCATTTTAGGTATATATTAATTAATGCATACTTTGATTTGTTTGAATACTTCTTCAGAGGTCGGAGGTATTTGTGGCAGCCATTCCTGTCTGTATGTTTTGACCCCTTCCTCAAACTCTGGGTCACTAAACGTGTTATTGAGCTAAAACATTAAGACATATCATTAGTTAATTTTAAAATCGATACAAAAAATGAAAAGAAAACAAAGTTAGAGGTAATTATTGAAAGACAACAAACTCAGGAAAGCGTGAAATGAATGAGTAACAGTTAAATGATGCAAATGATGCGTTCAATATCAACTCAATATCAAACTGGAATAAGTTATGGCAACGCCTACTTCTATGTCGAATACTAGTATAATAAGATAATTTGTTAACAGGAATTCGACATTTTGTGCTCCAATTTGAGTGAAAGTATTATCTTTGCATTCAATGCCAAACTATCATTAATGACCGCATAAACTCTTTTGATTGCAAGAAATTGCAATACATTTCATCACATGAGTCATCAGAATAGCGGCTTTTCTCAAAGCTTATACTCAATAAAAAAAAATTAACTAAATTACTATAATTATCTCGAAGAAGCCTTTGCGGTGGTATTAAATTTGCAAATGGAACGGAACTCTCTGTGTCTGTTGAAATAAAGTTTTATATCTATTGATAACTCATAAGTATTTTATAGCTTGAGAGCAAAGATTTCATGAATGAAAAGGTATTCTAATTTTATCAACTTATTAATGCAATCGCATAACAAATAAAAATATTTTAAATAAATATAAGCCTATCATCAGAAGCACGAGTCAAATATATAGCAAACTTGTCGGTCGGATCCGTATTTTCAATAAACACAATAATGCATAAAAATGTGAGTGACGTCAAAACGTAAACTAATAATAAACGATAATAAAGGAATAAATGCATCAATAAGTGAGAAAAAGTTTGTGAACGACTTGTTCGACTTGTTGAGAGTGAAAGGAAATAACGTTACATAAAAGAGATAATCAAATAAAAGCTTAGTTTAAATCTAAATCTGGTTCAAACTTCATTACTCATAATTGAATTCTGAACAACTTTTTTCACAAATTTTATTATAAATATTAATTAAAAAAATGAGTTATTCATTGGATTGTTGAGACGGATATGAAGTGGGCTCAAAGGCTACAAAGGCATACATTTAGTTAAATGTAAGACTAACTCAAATTTAAAGTGGATATAGAGAAATGCAGAGTCACGTTGTTGTATATGAAAGATTGCATCATAACCAGCAATCAAAAGCATCACATCCGCAAAGCATTTAATGAATACTTAGATTGACTGCTAGTATGCCAACGATTCTCGACCAACAATAAAGTGAACGTCAATACAAATGAAGGGGAAGTTTATTTTCGCTTTCACGCAAGGAATTTACGCTTTGATAAGAACAAAAGCAAATATTCAGAGAAATAGTAAATAACTTTTAACTTACAAATAACTCTTTAATCCGTTGTCCATGATTTCGGGCAACTTTGGCTCTACTCATGACATTTTGTAGCAATTCTTGCACTGGCACTGGTGGCGCACCAGCAAAGTCTTTGTCTGGATCTATAGGATGGGTCGGCAATCTGCACGGATTGACCCATTTTGGAGATGAGGTCAATGAGGTCAGTGAAGAGCGACGCGATGATGAGGATGGAGATCCATTCGGTGATTGTCTTTGAGTAGAAGAACCACTTCTTAATGGAGATGCCATTGAGATATTAGTTGAGAGGAACAATACTACTAATGTTAACAGTAATACCAACTGTTGTTGTCTTAAATGTTCTGCAAATTATAAGATCAGAGAAACTAAGTTTTAATACATGAAGAATCGGTTGACAAAACTTTACTTTATTTAGAAAAACAATTTTTCACAATAAAGATTAAAAAAGTTGATAAACAGAATGAGGAGATAAGCACATACTTGACATATGTTCAAATGGACAAGAGATATGACTAGTAGTTAGCAATTGTTGACACTTTATAAGAGTACGATATATGAATGCAGCCGTTTGTATAAAGCTCGACGCGTAACACATTATTATTACCGTTTAATAATAATAATAACAAATTATGTTTTGGTACAGCAAAGGGTCAAGTCTTAGACTGAGCATTAGCTAACATAACATAACTTAACACACAATGGATCTGTTGGAGGTGCGATTCAAACTGAATTGGCTTATAGTTGTGTCTCTCAATAAATACCGGCATGACTTTAGTTTAAGTGCTTCAAAAATCCCCGGCAAAAAAGGAGTGGGGGTAAAGGGGAGGAGATTATAACCAACTAAAGTTACGCCGATGCAATTCAAAGTTACGCACATAGTTTGGAAACTAGAGGTACACAAGACAAAGTATATAGAGGGCTTCCACTGTAAGCACAAAACGTCACTTTTTATCGGAAACAAACTTCCGTAAAAAATCTTACTGTATTGGGTGATGCGATAGCTCTGTGATACTCCCTTTAACTCTTTAATTTCTTGACTAAACTAAGGCGAGTTAGACTGGACAGACCCATGAGCGTCATTTCAGTTTCAAATATACCGCTAATAATAATAAGATAGCTTTTGATTGTTATTATGATGAAGCAAAGGGTGTATATTTGTATAACTATATGATTCAATGATGTAATACAAACAATGAAAGCTATTTTTGCCACAAAATACCAGCAATGCGTTGGCGGATGCTATACACTAAATATTACTAATGTAATGCTTCACTAAAATTGTTAGAAAGAGAGAACAGTTGATAAGTTTGTCTGACAATTGAGACAAAGCAATATATGTTATATCCAAAAGAAAGAAGTTTTTTGCCCTAAATAGTTATAGAAATAGTCGTTCGCCTACTCCATGCTCAACAAATCAGATCAGTAAAAAACTTAAACGATTTTCTAAGAAACAATGCCATCAATTTTACTTATTTCACCACTATTTCTATAATACGCTCAATTATTATAAGTCAACCAAATGTTAACTAATTTAATGTATGGACTACTGCTTTTAGTGCTCACAAGATAACTAATAGAAAGTTTACAGATTACTATTTTATGATAAACTTATTATTTACACGCAAATCAACATTGCAGTTGAGCACTAACAGACCCTAATCAGTGTACTCTAAAAAGGCATAAATTCTTCTTGCATTGCAATTGTTTAAATCCTTATTAATGTATTCTCATTAAGGAATAAGTTGTCGAAAAATAACTGTATTATCAGTATATAGCAGATTAAACAAACTCAATATTATCTTCATTGTTATTATTGTTATAAATGTTGGATTTGCCCATTATTACCACACACTTTATAACAATATATTTACAATGAAATGAACACCTGAAGAGGGAAACCACCGCAAAAATGAAATATTATCTTAAGATCAATGCGAAGGTTTGGACTTAATTGTTCGATTACTTTAATATCATTTCACAGACTTTAGGGCTCTATTAATTCATATAAAATACATTTACTGTTTTTTAATGGCGTAATATTTATATATTTTAAATAAAAATTAAGTGCATTAATAAATAACATTATTGGCAAAAAAATAAGTAATAATAATAATATAATAATAATGTAAAAATGCTTTATGTTTATAAATAGAAACGAAAAAGAAAATAATAGTGCAAAGTATTTGTATGATATCGGATATGATGAAAATATTTATTAAAAAATGCTATCAATTAATCTGAAACATCCTCATTAAAGTCCGGTTTTGTGAGAGTCAAATGCAATAAGCGATGTGGTGCACTCGCGTTGACTCCATATCTATATGTATGAGTTGATAAACGATCAGGTGTTCATATATGAAGATATTGGTGAAGAACGAGTAACATTCGCGTAATATTCTGTAATTTTTGTTACTCAAGGTTTTAAAACAAGGGCACTGACCCACAAAAACCATAGAAATCTGAACACTAATTACTGAGGGGTTCAAAACAGCAAAACGTAAAAAGAAAAAGAGAAAAAAAAAAAGAGAGAGAGAGAGAGAGAGAGAGAGATGAATCTTTTTTAGTTCAATTACAAGTTGCGGCAAAAAACTACTACTTGTTTATTGCTTCTCCTCAAGCGATATTGAGCTTCAATTCGAAACGCCGAATGCGTTCTATGGGTTCCTTTTTAACAAAACTGACGCAAAGTCGGTCAGCTCTTGTTTAAATAAAAAAACTTTTCTTTTGTGAGCGCTGGGGATGATCATCACTCGGATAGTCTAAAGATCGCGAGAGTCATACATTACGTAAAAAAGAAAAGAACGGAAAATTTATGCTCAGCTTCCGCCCTAAAGGTAATCTTCATGGGTGGTTAACATACAAAAAAAAACTTTTTCAACTGTGAGCGCTATGTATATCTATGAGCTCAAGAGTTTATCCAAGAAATAGCTTATTATAAGCTGAGTCAAGTACGCGAAATACTCAAGAATCGGAGTGAAATTAAACAAAAACTACCGCTAATAATAATATAAGATGCAAAGGACAATAAATACAATATAAGCACAGCTGTACTTCATTGTATCGGCGGATGTGCGTGAGCGCATCAATTCTAAATAAAAAATAGTGGTTTTTCACATTTACAGAATTGGGACTTTTATGCCAAATCAGGCATTTATAGTACCAAAAGGGTCTTCAGTTAATCTGAAACATATGAGATCCGTATAATTAATTTTTTGCATTTCAATTATTATTATAGTTTGAAAACGAGGTTTTCTCTTGAATTTTTTGTTTTGTTTTACAAATAAAAAAACTCAAATTCATACACTATTCAGATGAAGCCACTTGAAATCAAATAATATGACAGAGAAATTATTAATTTGGAATGAACTTCATTAATGTTTTTAAGCAAGAATTAAAAGCTCGATATGATATTCAATATGATTGTGGAAGTATAGCCATATTTAGAGCTAAAGATCATTATAACAATATTTTAGAAAATGCTATTAATAAGATATACCAGTAATTTATCCTCAAATAACAAGTTGACATATTCAATAAGTGAAGCCTAAGTTTTCTCAATTAAAGTGTTTATTATTTACAGACAAGCGATGATTATTAGAAAAATGCCACAAAAAATGATTGGAATACATAACTGACTCATATGAAAGTAACGTTAGTGTAGCGCTAACACTATTCCTGAAGGTGTATATTTGTTTAGTTATGAAAATTAATTTGATTATATTTGTTTGTGATGCTAAATGTTTTACAACCACATCAATTGAATAAGGAATTACATGTAAACTACTATATATTTTACGTCAATGGGGTGTAGATTACAAATAACTTGCATAACGTATTTTTGTGAATGTAAGTCTGCTCTACTCTTCAGTCTGTTAACTACTGATATAATATTTTCATATTTTACGCAATAGTCGTGCAAAAGTTGTGATCTCTTGCGGGGAAATCAATAAAACATAATTATAATAATAAAAGTGCACTTATCACGAGACAGTCTTATCCTTAGCGATACAGTACTATTACATTTGAAAAAATATTCAAAACAAACGTTTGATGGCAACTATCACTACATATACAAAATCAATGCAAAAACCATAAAATTTGATGTTTTCTATTATTTCTTTGAAATAATTGACTTTACTATTAAGGAATTAGTTATATTCTTAATTAAAAGCTTAAAACAAGAAGTGAGACAATAGATAATCTATTTAATTAAACACATATTAAGACATATTCACTTCTGGTTGAATTAAAGTTAAATATTTAGGTTAAAAATGTTTCGTAACATTGAAGTTGACTTTAGACCTGATTTAGACTAAGAATTATTAACATTTAGTGAGTTAATGGTCTCAATGAATGCATCATCAAATTGACCAATGATTTGATACAATGAAAACATACTCTTATGAATTGTGATCAAAAAGTTATAGAAATTAAGCAATGAATTGATTGCATAATCCTTACCTCAATAGAAGAATTTACTGAATTTACAGGAATCGACAATTCAAAGAGAAACTTGGAAATGAACTGTTAGTATTGATTTAAAATTCCGAGAATATCACTGGATTTCAGATGGAAATTAGAATAATACACCACTACGACGACGCGAATTAAAATTGATCTCATCTAACGGTAAATTCATGAGAGTTTATGAGTCATCTCTGTTTCATAGACAATAGATTCTAAGCATACTGTCCTTCACTTATTACTTGACACAATTCTTACGAACTTATATCTAAACCTTCAATAATTTATTCTTACAGAGAGTCTTAGTGTATATTTTTAATGAATTCTTGATAAAAGATAAGCATTAGAAGCATTAGAATGGGAGACATGTTAAATAAAAAAATATTTCGTTGAACTTTTGGGCGTCTTTTTTGAAGATATGAATGAAATTATATATTAAAGAGTTTTATGGTGTAAACAATTAGGAAAATGCTTTTCCTGAAAACCGAGCAATTGCAGGCTTTGGACTTTTGGATCAAAGTAACAAAACAATCAAAGGCAAGGGTTTGTTCCCAGTAACACAGCTATAATTCAGAGCAGAATATACTGTACCATAAACTATTAAAATTACGTTTAAAGTCAAGTATCACTAATAATAAATTACAGTTTAGGGCATTATTTTTTAGCTAATTAACTGATAACAATATTATAGCTTTGAGTTTGAAAATTAATTTTTAAATTCAAGAAAATTTGAAATATATGTTGATCTGATTTCTATAAATGCAAGGGTTTCTCCATAACACTGTCTCTAACCTGAATACAAAGTTCGATTGCATTGAATGTATGCAAGAATATGTTCTCATTATGGCCGTTATGGCCTCTGCCCTCGATTATCATGTTATAAGTTATTATCTAATAAATACTAATGAGACAAATAAATTAAAACATTATACTTTTTACTTGGAAACAATACAAGTTTATCATTAAATAATAATTAGTTTGGCTCTACTGATATGCATATTAAAAAAATAGTCTGAGTTTCAAATTAAACAAATAAAACAGATATCGATTTATTAACCATTAAAGTTTACACTAAAAAACTAAGCATCAAAACTGAGCAATACTTTTGAATTATGTATTAATTTTGAATAAATCGATTACTAGAACTCAATGGTTGCTTATGTGGCTTACATTTACAGGTAATCATTATTTATTTAATATGAGGGAAAAAATAATTCCAGAATTCTTATAGAGATCAGACTCAGGTCACCGTAATTAAGAGAATCACTAATTAGCATATAATTAACAATTAATTTTGTAAATTTAATTAATAGAAATTAATTAAGAAAATATCACAACATTCACAATAATTCAATACTACTGTATAAATAATAATTTTCTTTTTTTTCTTTTGTCCCAAACGAGAAAAAACTGCGAATTTTGAAGTTTTAATAAAGATTTTTTTATATAAGTTCTACACTTCAAAAACTTTTCATTCCTGTCCTTAGTTATGTTGTAATTTGTAGTTGTAAATAATAGTTGTAAATAAAAGTTGTAATAAGTGCTTTACTAATTATTTGTTTAATTTTTCAGATTGATTGTAAGGAATACAACTTTCATTGATTTTTAATGTTCTGCAAAATACCTGTACTTTGAGACAAGTAGAAAAAACTTACGATTTCTTGCGTTTGCTTTTAGGATAGAATTAAATTTAGACAAAAATTACTATTAGTTAGAAAATAATCTAATTATCAAAGAAAACTTGTAGAACAAGCTGACGGCTAATGATAATGTTATCCAGACATCAATTTTAAGCTTATACCTGTAGTTCCCGTTAATTTCAAAAATAGTTCTGAACTAATATTAGAAATTTCTTATGTACTGGACTTCATTATTCAAAATTACAATAAGTTGACAAATTGACAAAAGCATAGTTAAACTAAATATAACTGCCATAAAATAATAGAAAACTAAAGTTTTATCCCATTTTTTATAGTGTGAACACAATTTAATCATAAATTATAACGAGATGTTAAACAACTATTTAAAGTAACATTTCATTTAACGCATATATTTAGACAATTCCCTTATAATTATGTTATGAATAATGTGCTATTTTGGATATAAAAACTTATGATATATTTCTAATTCTAGTCATTACATCAATTTTAACAATTTCTCTTGACTTGAGGCAAATTAATTAATTTCAATTAATCCGAAATTTGGAAGAAAAAAATAAACTTCTACTATAGCCTTAAATTATAGTCCCATTTATATAAACACATAATTAAGTTGTAAAGAACTAATTGAAATCATAAAAATGTATTTTCTAAAAAATATTGTTTACGCGTCTAAATGGCTAAAAAAATTAAAAGTTCAGACTTATAAAAAAAAACATCGAAAGAAACATACGTTTGAAGGTCTCATTACTAATATTTAGAGAATGGACTAAAAACTCGTTGAATTGGTAGCCCTGAAAGTTTAATGTGAAAAAAGTATCAAATATATGAATGAATCAGAAAAATATTTATTAGTTTATGTCTCAAATGTAATAATAGTAAAAGAGTTGTCTCATAAGAACATAAGAAACTAAGATAGTAATAATAATAATGTGGCGACACTACAAATGACTCACTACAAGAAGTAAGAATTCCATATTTATAGTAATAACGATTAGGGCGTTCGTATATCGTTATATTCCAGTGACTCATATGGATAGTTATTATGTCATAGACTATTATTTGAAACATTCTTATTAATACAATAGTAAACATTTGTAAAGCTCTTAAGGTTTAGGTTTTAAAATATCATGCATTGCAAGTCTTAATCTTCAAAACCAAAACAATAATAAACTTTAAGACCAAAATATCCCGATTCGTCACAAATGTCGATAAATAAACAGTTTTAGGAAAACGCTTTATTTTAAGCTCTTTAGTATTTTTTTCATTTCATATATTGTGATAACTTTATTTATATCTTATTAGCGGTAGTTATAACAGGACAATAAACAGGATTAGACCAAAGTGTTATTATACCAGTTATACCTGTGTTAAGTTTATCAAAACTATTTTATTTACAACTTTTGAGGAGTAAAACTTTCTTTCTCATGTGAAATCATGACTTTCATATCATGCAGAGTATTATATAAGTACTCAGTATTGCATAATTAGGGAAATAAGATTAGAATAATATTATGTATTAAACGATAAACTTAAAGAAATATTAGAACATAAAAGAGCCTCAATTAAAGTTAAGTAAAGGCCTTTCTGAAGTACGGTATATCAAAAAATTATTATTTAAAACTTTTATCACTATCTTTTACAATAAAACAATTTTTAACTTAAAAAATGAAAGATTGAATGGAATGACATTCAAATAGATTTATTTAGAATTTATTTATTTATGCTCAAGTGCATCATAAATTTTAATTAGTCTTAATTATCATTTTAACCTTTTATACACTCAAGATTATTATAAAGCATAAAAGAAAGTTTTACAAACATTTCTTTTTAATTATAAGTTTTTATAAATTAAAACAATTAAATAGTTGGAGAAAAATTTATTTTAAAAAATAAAAAATTATAATAATATGAATTTGTAATAAAGCGTCAGACCTGATGGGAAATAATTACAGATCATTTCAAAGTATCCATTCATAAATTGATAATTTATTTCACTTTTAATAAAAAAATTATTTTCAGTTTAGTTAATCTAACTTTTCTTCTAAATCACAACTTTTAAAATTAATACTAAAGTAGTTTTGAAATATAAAACAATATAAAAATTTATAGCTAGAAAAGAGCGACTGTAAAGAACATATGAATATAAAAACAATGCAATCAATTGGCTGAGAGTCAGTCACAGTGAGCTAAAGTCGGGAACACTAGCCGTAAGCAAAGACACTTAAATTATGTGGCAGTAACCATGATTCAACATTTGCATCATTTGTTTCCTTATTTTAGGTGCCCTTTTGTAAAAATTCCTGCAAATAAGTTAGGCTTCATTATAATTACGCGACAATAAATACAAAGCCAACCAAACAAATACTCATTGCAAAAACGAAAGGCAATGATTTTATGAATAATATATTTATGTGAATTTCTGCAATTTAATAAATGGCATTTATGGCGCATTTTTGGAATGTAATTACATTATTTCGACAAATAATGAAAGTATCCCTTAATTTGATTAATGCAAGTAATGTAATGCAATCAGTTTGAAAAGGTTGCAAAAAGTTTATTAACTTGATATATAACTAAAATAAAGCTTACAATCATTGCTAACCTTATAATAAAATAACCCAATTTATAGTTTTGTTAATACCTGACAGAAATGGACAATTCCAATAATAATACCTTATAAGGGGTAGATATAAGATATCATAAGGACTACTATCACAATACTATACTGTACTTGTCTTAAGTCTCTTTGGTATGAAGCAGAGTATAACTTTTGCTTATGATCTAATCAGCTCTTTGTTCAATAAAAGGTTAACCTCAGCTAATCTATCATTTCATCCCTAACGGAAAACAGTCTTAACGATCATTTCTTTAATGACTAACTCTATCGTATCGTCTCATTCCCTCCCAGTCTCTCATTTCGTCATCAGTGCTACAAATGTGCCAAAGGCTTGATTATCAATGAGTGGCATTTGCACGTGTAGTCGTTAAGCGCACACCTGTGCAATTCACTAAAGTAGTAAAAATTTTATTTCATCTCAACTAAAATTGTTATTTTTGAGATTCAAATGCATTAAAAGTATTTTTGTGATGCATTTCATTTGATTAGTCAATTGAAAGCTTTTAACAAAAGGCAAGAATCAA
>JAUJYT010000954.1:0-14009 GCA_033996565.1 Nanhermannia nana
CACTTCCACATCCGATATCAACAATTATATCAAACATTCTTAAGTAAAATACAATTTAATAATATATTTTAAATTAAGTCAATTATTAGTATTCATTAAAATAAAATATCAATCATTGGTCTGTTTCTGAAATACTGTTATCAGACATACGTTCAAAATTAGACGCTTTCTTGCGTGAAAGCACTGAAAGTTTGAAACAAAAGGTGTTTGTAAGGGGCAGTACTTTTGCATATAATATGATTAACCAACTATAATATATCAATTGACAGTTGTTTGTGACTGTATGTATTTTTTATGATACTTTTTAAGCCACTGAAAAGTTATTATTTTAAAACAAAAGTCTTTAGTAGTATTGTATGCAAGATTACTACCTTTAATAAACACCTTTTTGTTTCAAACGTCCAGTGCTTTCAGGCAAAAAAAGACGTTTAATTTTGAACTACTGACCGGTACATTCACTCAAACAAAGATATATTCTTATAATAAGGGAAAAGATGTGGAGAGATAAGGATTTGAGAAGTAATTTCTTTATTGACTAAATGTTAGTTCTATTATCAGTTTGAATAAAAATAACATTTTTAATGACTAACAATAAATTTCTCGTCTCGTCTCGTCCCTTAAATTTGATGACTACGGATGAATCTGGATTCTGCCCGGATTATACACAACTTTCTTTGAGTGACTGTACTGTACTTTTGCATTCTATGCTTAATATACTGCATTTTATAATCCAAAAAATAAAATTTTAAATAATATTTTACATGAATATTCAAATCTAATAGTATTGTCAGCTTTTTTCTCTCTAAAGCATGTTATTCCCAAAACTAGAATACTTTTGCCAATTCTCTAAATCAGTAAAAAACAGAATATGTTTAAAAATAAAATACATAACTCACTTCTCAGGATCATCTTTTAATATTAAGTCAATCATATTGAGGCCAAATTCCGTATGTCTATCATTTAATGTCTCGTACTTTTCTGGGCAATCCATTAAAATATTCTTATGGTTTAAGTTATTAGTAATTTTAAGACCAAAGATAAGAGTAATGTTTCAAACAATTCCAGGTCATTGGTTAATAACTCTTAACAAAATAGTAATGTGTTTAAAATAATATATGACTTGAGTTTGGAATTAAAATCTAATAATAAAAATATGATATTTAACGCGATACTCACTAAACATAATGAAAGAAAAATTATTAACGTAGCTCAATCACTTTTATATTGGAGCAATCAAAAAATAAAATCTATGAAAACCTTAATTTAAACTTTGAAATATATATAAATAAGCATATAATTGACCAATGCCAAGGGAATTCCAGTCAGTTGTTGCTTAATTGATTAATGCTTTAAATGTCATTTTCGGTTTGTCTTTTGAAGATTATAAATGAGCTTGATGAATTGAGTGAATTTCTAGAAAAAAACCGAATGATCATAAAGAAAGCTCGAAACCCAAATGCCAAGCAAAAAATAAGCAAGTAACATTTTTATCTTAAGTTTACTTTAGGCATTAGTGTTATAAACTTTGCTATAAAGAGGGTACAAACTTAATTACGGAAATTAAAGCTTGCAATTGAACTTATTATTAATTTTGATAAACAGAGAAATTTTGATAAAACTGCTAATCCTTTCGCTATCTTGCTATTCAAATACTGTAATTTCATAATTTTGATTTATTAGTAATTAAAAAGTAAATTTTTGGACTTATTGCTAAAATTTTTTAATCTTTTTCACAAAAAAATAATAATCCCTATACTAATAGATAATCTATTATGTAGTGTTCCTACTGTTCATGGTCGACACATATGCCGCTCATAATAATAATCACTCATATTAATAAAGAATTCATTACTTTTAAAATATTGATTATAATGCTTAAGAAATTCAATAATAATTATTTCACCTCTATCTTAAGCTGTTACAGTAACTCTTATCAGTTAAATAGTATAAAGTGAATTAAAATAAAACTTTTCATGCAAGTACTATCGGCGCAAAAAGTCTTTGTTAAACTTGACGCTTAAAAAATAACGATAACCAATAAGACTATATATAATTAAGAGAACATTGAACGCAATTGGATGCATACACTAATTCATGAGTGCGAAATAGTACGATTCAACAAAGACTTTTGCCACTGATAGTAAATTGATTAGAATTCAAAAATTATCTTTCAATTTCTCTGAGAGAATTTATATGCGTCATTTACCCACCTTATAAGAAATTTGAACGCTGTCTCACTACAAAGTTCTTCCCAACATGTAGTATATTAAAAAAATTTCCACTAAATTTTCCATTAATTTTTAATAGTAAAGAACACCAAAGAACCAGGTCAGGGAGTTTGGACATCGTGTGTACATAAAAAAAATCACGTCATAGACAATCATTAGAAAAGCTAGTTTGAGAAGCGTTGCCTTAAATGATAGCAATAAATCAATATTTTTTGAAAAAAATTCAATTTATTAAACTTTAAATACAATAATTGATACATTAGAAGATATGGCACATAAAAGTATTCACGGCTTGAGTCAATTGCCAGCACAAGCTTCTCATTTAACTTGAATGATCATCGATTTGTGGCCAAAATTGGCATAAAATGAATGAATGATTGATGAATGAGTTATGATTTGCTCCAATCATTTTGACTTAATAGCAAACGCGTTTAGGCTTTGCGATGCTTTTGAATGTAGATCACAGTACGAGTTATTAACTTATATTACACTTTTGCCAAATACAAATTTATATTTATAATAGAAACTCTAAAAATCGCTGCAAAATTCTAGATTGCTTGCAGTGCTATGCGTTGTCAGATGCAGTGTTTCTCCGTCCACTTTAACTAAATTGATGCAACCGTTGAATCCGTGATAATATTGTGTTGGAAGACCAGTTGGGAGTCCAGGAGATCCACCTATTCATGCAATTTCATAAATAAACCATTTTGTTTAATCATTCAATAATTTAAATTGAAACTCTATTTTACTTTCGATCAAACATAATCACAATTTGTGTCAGAGATTTATTTTCAAAAATAATAAAACTTTTAGTTTTAATTAAAATATTTTAGGTTTTCATTCGTGTATTACGAGAATAATTTAAAATTCATCTCAAGGTTTCTGAACAAAAAAGAAGTAAAAATCTTATCATAATCTAAAAGAATTTGACTGTCTTTTTAAAACTTTAAAACGATTCGTCAATCATTGAGAATCGGGGTTCACATAATTCATTGATCATTATCAGCATTATTTCAATGAAACGAAAACAAGAGTATAAATTGCAGTAAAAGTTAAAAATATTATTGAGGTAAACACTTATAATATGAAGACATTAATTACAATCCCTAGAAGTGAACATTTAAAACCTGAACTGAATATTAGGTTCATTAATAACATGTTAAAGATAAGTAAAAGACGATTGAATGGAACTTGAAATAACCTCAATATTTTAATACAGAATATATACAAACCTATCCAAAGGACTCCATCTGTATTTAGTTCAGTAGCGCCGGGCTCTGAAGTTCCACTAATTGGTGATTGATTATCGATATGCATTATACCGAGTCTTTTGTTCCTAACAAGTAAAACAATTATATATTATAATCATATTAAATCTCAACATTCAGGTCAATGAAGAAAATCAATAATAAATGATACAAACCTATGCACAAGTACTTCGTGAACAAGCCCGTCATCGACTCGGGACAAACTTTTGAGTATTAGTAAATCTCTCTGTTTTCCTAAATTAAAACTAAGCTCTAAATAGCCATTAGAAACGGCCAATGAAAAGTAGTCGCCGTGAGTGGTGGCGCCTTTATTTAACCAGAGAACAATTCCATTTGGATGTTGTGTCCGAAATGAAACTTCAAATCTATTTTCTCGCTGTCCCTCTATTCTGGATTAGAATAACACAATTTTCAATTATTATTTATGATATATTCTTCACTAAATTAGAATTAAATAACTAATAATTAGTATAATATAACTTTATGCAGACTTATGGCATGCAAAACATACCCCATTTCTCCAGATTCCGTACTGTGAGTATCATCGCTACCATTTAAATACAAGAATAGAATAGAAAATGCTTTTGAGTAATATAGAAATTATTGATAAGTTTAGAATAGAGTTATTTTCATTGCATTCTACCGTATATTAATTGAACTTTTATTTAGGGTTAGCCAAAGGCAGGGTGTAGGTAGGGTGTGCACACACCTTTATTTTCCGAAAGCTCATCCACTGGAGCCTTTGGCTCTGCTTTTATTTAAGTTCAACAAATATTAAGTCCAATATTCTAAGTGACACGTTTTAAATCTTAAAATATATTAAAATAAAAAACAACTCACTCGTAAGTTAGTTCATAGAATTCAGTTTTTGGTTAAGTTCTGACAGAATAATGTAAAAGTTTGGAACCTCTTTATCAATAGGTCTCAATGGAATGCTTAAAAAACTTTTCTCGCTCTTTGACTTTTCTGAAATTCCAGTTTAAACTTAAGTCGAATGCATTTTTTTAGTTTTTTTTACAAAAATGAAAAATAAATTCATTAAAGAACTTATAAATTCTCTTTAAACTTAAAGAAAGAGAATTTAGTTTATATGACGTGGAAATGAATGAAAAAATAATTATAATATAATATGTGATAATAGGATGCATGCAAAGTAATCGATGCGTGCAATAAAAATGATTCAAAAGTTAAATAAAACCTTTCTTACACAGTAGTTATTTTATTGGGAAACATAAGGAAAGTGTTTCCTGTAAATGAGACCGATCTGTTCATGTCTTCTTTTTCCATTACTGTAATTAAGAAAAATGAAAGTATTCCTCTTTTGTGAAGTTAATTCTGTTGATATGGCACTGCAGTTACTCTAATACAAGTATAAATAGTGATAACATATAATGTTTAACATACATTTGTCGCATTTCTTTCCCGTATACTTGAGAGTGCATTTACATATGTAATCATTCACTAATAATTGAAAAGAGAAAACGCATTATTTATTATAAATAACTGCAATTTGTTGAGCAATTTAGTAGCACAAAGAGTGGTAGCCTTACACTGAGGCATACAGAGGCCATTATGCTGACATGGAGATTCATAACCACAAGGAGGACCACCATACTCTGGAACGTTTCTATGCTTGATAGCCCTCTGCACTAAATTATCCCATACCTCACCGTTGACTACAATTCTCTGAATGGCACCATTCAGGCCAATCATAATTCCTGAATCACGATTTATGCCATACATATTCTCCACACCACCGATATATAGCGGTTGCTCTAAGTTTAGTTCACTTAATGATCCCTAAAATGGGAAACAAAATCATCGGCTGATAAGCACTAGCAATAAGAGTACTATAATCTTCATTTATCACCTTTGCTTCGCCTTCCATTATAGGGCTGAAAGTAATAATAAATAATAATTAAATACTCAAATCCTTTACCTGCGATTTCTATTTTATTAATGATATATGAATTTCAAAATATCATTTATAGTTCATATTTGAAAATTCTAATTAAATAAACTTCGGTTTATTAAAAAAAGAAGTTATACTGATGTAAATGGCTTTGAAATATTATAAGGGTTTTAAACAATTAATGGCATAATAATTTTGATTATAATAATGAATTAAATATAGCGGATTCCTACGTGTGATTCCAATTCTAAATAAATTTATATATATTTTGATGTTTTATGAATAAAAGTTCGAAAACCAAAAAATTTATTTATTTTATTGCATAGAATTGTAAAAATCTCAAAACTAAAAATCATTTTTTCTACCTCACAACTGTGTTATTGCTTATGTTATAAAACAACATTGGAATCTGTGTAAGAGCATCAATGCATAGCTGTACAACATATAAAAATTATAAATCCAGTAAAAATATTATTCATTTCTTAAGAACCACTAATTGTATGAAATTTCATTCTAATATATTATACATACGTACATACAGTACTGTACATAACTAATATGGTACACAACTAACTGTAATGCTTGCATAACTTCAGGTATTGTTTGTATCTGAACAGAAACTTATTTTTAAAGAAAATTTTTTCCAATAATTTATAAAAAAAAATCAAAGTAACATGAATTTGACACAAAAATGTGCATAATTTTGGAATTATGTTTTAGCTTCAATAGCTTTATAAGTTTGTTGTTCATATTAATTTTTAAAAATTAAACGATCGAATCAATTAATGAGTATAAATGTGTTGCAAAAAAAAACAATTGCTAACTGTGTTGTTCAGATGTTCCCTTTTAAGATATTTTATGCAT
Source organism: Nanhermannia nana (assembly GCA_033996565.1). NCBI lineage: Eukaryota > Metazoa > Arthropoda > Arachnida > Sarcoptiformes > Nanhermanniidae > Nanhermannia > Nanhermannia nana. Next base: position 6,273 of record JAUJYT010000954.1, read on the forward strand.
TCTGTGTCTTCAACATTATCTTTTCATCTCATGTCTTGAGCTTTAAAACTTTTGATAAACTTAAAAATACAAAACAGTAAAAAGTATTTTACTCACCCGTCATCCAATTGTAAAGTTCCAACTTTTCTTTTTCTCGTTATACGTATGGAATGCCATTCTCCTAATGTTATCGGATCTTTACTCCTAAAAAAAGATCAATGAATTGAATCGATACACATCTCATAGTAATGTTCATAAATTTAAGGATAAAAAGATTTAATGTAAAAACAACTCACGATATAGAAACGACTCCACTTTAAGCATTAGAGTTATAAGAAGTTCAGAAAAATTGTATGTTCAATAAAACAATAAATCTGTTAAATATTTATACCTAACATTTGCGACACCACTTCCGAGATCGTAACGGAACTGTACATAACCGTCATTTATATTTAGAGATAAGAAGTCTCCTTTGCCCGATGCCTGTTGACCATTGTATAGAATCATGCCATGAATGGCTCGCGTTAAAAACCAAACTTAATCACAACAATAATAATCATTAGGGATAGAAATGATTCAGAAAGCAATCAAAGTTAATTTAGTCCTAATACTTATGATGAAAGCATATAAAAAAATTAACATAAAATTTGATTACTTTCAATAGTGAAGGCCTGACTAACGCCTTGAAGTGTAGGTAATTGTAAGAAAGAGCTGCCCCAAAAGTCTGGTACTCTCACTACAAACATCTCTCTTTGCACTGCAATAAATAAATAAATAAAGTTTGGAGTAAATCATTGAATTTTTTATGCCACAGTCATTAAGCAGATTAAACAGTGATTAATCATTGCATTGAATCACTATTTACTGTATGTTTTTCACAACAGGAACATTTCAATGAAAATAACTTACATTCTGCACAAAGCTTTCCAGTTCTTCCTGTGGGACATTTGCACGTAAAACCTTCTGACAGTACTTCTTGTAGAACAATACAAGTCGCGCCATCAGTGCAAGGATTGCTGGTACAGGCATTTATCTCACTTTCGCATTGCTTTCCGGTATATTGCGTTTTACACGAACACTTATAGGACTCGTTTTCTGGATCAGGTAAACAAGTGGCTCCGTTCAGACATGGAATACTACTGCAGGGATTATCAGTACATTCGCCTAAAAGTCAAAAGCTCTCAAATTATATAAAAATTGTTATAATTAAGAGAAAAGTGCAAACTTACGAATTTGTGAGACTTTTATTATGTCTTTAGAAGTCGGATATCGAAGATCAGTGTCTTTGCGACCGATTCGGAACTTATGAATACAACCGACTAATCCTTGATTAACGCCTATATTTTCGTAAATTCTTTTTTCTTTTGAAGGAATATATCCTAAAAATAAGTTTTCAGTTAAGTCGAGTGACTTCAAAGCTCCCAGACTTTTGCCGGAGACATCTTCTTGACCCTCAACTGAAAGCATGCCATCCCATAAATATCTTTTTGCAACGACTTTAATGAGTTTTCCTAATTTGATGGGATGAGTTGATCGTAGAATAACAGAACCACTGCCCAAATTGTATCGGAACTCAATGTGTGAGTCTTTGATCGATAGCGATGCGAAGTCGCCCTCACCGGTTAGTGTCTGCCCGTTATAGAGCAAAATACCATTTTCTTCTAAAGTTTGAAACTCTATTTCAAGTGAAAGTCTAGTGTATGCCTGCAGTCGAGGAATTTCGATATATGAAAATCCATCAAATGCTGGCGTTTCGATCGGTGTTTGCATAACATCAGGCATTGTTTGTGTTGGAACAGTAGGACCAGTACTAAGAAGTATATTTTCATGAAGACTCACTTCTCGAGTTGACTTTTCTGTGTCTTGAGTTGTTTTGAAAACAGTGGATCGTCTCACAGGTCCAGCTGTTACTGTTTCAGAAGTGGTGCTTTTGCACTGTCCGTCATGTCTTGAGGTAATGCGCTTTTGATAGCGACATGAGAACAACCGGAGCTGACACTCTGATCCATATGTATTACCGTCTGAGCCGCACACAGAGGCAGCTTTGCGTCCCTCATCATTCGGACATTTTAAATCACAAACACATTGGACTCCACGCCCTTCTCTCACTTTGCATTGAGCGCCGTGAGAGCACTTTATATCAGCACAAGAGCCTGATATCGTTTTAGTTAAGGACGCTGTCAAAGAGTATACATATTACTAAATAATAGTCATATTTTTTATAGAGTATATGTAAGCTCACCATCAGTACAGCCTTCTGTTCCCAAAATCATTCCTTCAGGACATACATCACATTTCATTCCTTGTATGCCTACCTTACAAACGCATCGACCCGTCATTTGTTCGCAATCATCTCTGACTGATCCGAATTTGTTACAAGAACAGGCTGCATCCAAATAACCATTAAAGTAAGATATATTAATGGTATATCACTAAATCTGAGATAATAAATCATTTAAAAATGCTTACGAATGCATCCCTTGAAATGGTTTCCTTCGGAGAATATATTCAGTGAATAAAATGAAATGTTAAGAAATGGCAACAAAGCTAATAGAGCTCAATGCGATTCAACTGTATTAAGAATACCTTCAGAAATTTTATGTAAACCCCAAAATCCAGCCTCACATCTGTCACAACGTAATCCTCCGACCCCTTAAGGTGTCAGAGATGACAAATAAATCAAATAAATAGTAATATTCTGAATGACAAGAATCACCTACCTGATTTGCAGTTGCATTGCTTTGTATTAGGGTTGCATAACTTATTATTCAAGCTGAATGAGCCGTGTTTATTGCACTCGCATTCATCTAGTCAATTATTTTTTTATTTATAATTTTTGTAATTTTTGCAATTATATAATGTAATTGCAAATCAATACCTAATTCATTGCTAAGTTTAGTGCTTTCTCGACAGTTATCGTTTGTGGGATCCATTTCGCAATCGCTTGAATTATTCATAGAAACTGTGTATTCAATGGTAGAGACATATCATTAGAGTTCTGTTACATTTACTCTAAAAACAATGTAAAAGAAATATTTTAAAGAATTATGTTGTGAACGAGACGTATCTTAAAGGAAAGTGATTTATACTTTCTCTCAAAGTTTTGCTGTTTATTATAAGTAACTTATGATGACTTTTCGATAAAATATTAAAGTTGTTGTGTATTGACGTTAGTATTAGAGAGGGAGAGATCGCATTAAAGAGCATTTAAAAGTTAACACAAAGTTTTATAGGCTAAACAAAAATGATTAAAATCTATGGATTTATTGATGTAAAGAAAAAATAAGACAATAAAAGAGTGTCTGTAAAGTCAAATCAACTTATAATATATGGCCGTTTCGAGAAATAAAGAGAAATAGTTGATAAGGTTTTTGCAAAAATCGATTCACAGCTAATTATAATAGAGAACTATTGTGAGCTCAGCATAATGTGAAAAACTCACAATTAGGAAACACATCGATATTGCAGAACAAACTAACTTTGTATATGTGAAGGGAATTATATGTGTAAGGAATGAAGTGATTTCATAAAAGATTCTGCGATCAAAAGAATGTCTTTTTTAGTGAGCATACAGTACAAGCTATTCACCTAAATTAGGACAACAAATAGCGAATGTCTCTGTTTTGTGGCAATAGCTGTTTAGTGGGCAATCATTGTCGTCAAAGTCACATATCATGTCATCCCCTGTGTTGGGATCAATCAATGCCGACTCACCATTACATGGCATTAAATGCAATGATACTAATAGAAAAAATATTGAAAAGTCAAATTACAATAAAACACACGCAAAACAATAGGAATAGTAGTGATTCTAGTTTTCGGGTTTAATTTTCACGTCGATTCGGGTGATTTAATCGGGTTAAAAAATTTTGAGTCAAAACGGGGTTTTTCGGTTTAACCCGAAAATTTTAAATTTCTAGTACATAAATTCAAAAAATTGATATGTATTAATGAAAATGTTGATCTATATCTCACTTGAAATACAAAATGAAGTGCATATTTATTGCTCATCGTTAATGATAAGCGGAAATCTGTTTAAAGAATTTTAAATTACGAAAATGTTCTGAATATGTACAATAAAACAATATTTAAGCAAAAAACGTGATCAAACCCATTCAATACGCATGTTTGATTTGGGTTCAATTGGGTTAAACCTGATTTTAAAATTTTCTTCTCGGAGGGTTTAATCGGGTTAAACCCGAAAACTAGGATGTCTAAGTAATCCTTGCACAACACTTACATCCATTGCACATGTGTTTATCCTGTTTGTACATTTCGATTTGTCTTTTGCACGATTCCTCTCTCAGTGAACACTCGCTGTCATACATTCGCCCGTCATTTCCTAAATAGATTGCAAAACAATTTTAAACTCTTCTAAAAATGTTTGTGATGATATGACTGACCACAAACTTGATTCATAGGGTTTTGCTTCATTTCAGTTAAGCAGTCAAACTGTAATATATACACAAAAGCACAAAGAATTCATTTTGTAATTAATACGAATTTATGCATTTCATACCTGACAAGCGCAATAAGGAATCCCCTCCTGATTGTATTTACATTTAGCACCAAATTGACAATTTGTATTTTCACATGAATATTGATTTTGTGGATTAGGATTGAGACCAACCGACATATACATTCCTGATCCCATTTCTGTGGGTTTTCCGGTCACAGAATTGATTTTATTACCTCCAAAACCTGACCCTTCTATTGGGTTATCGGCTTCATCTACTTCTTCACATTCGCCATAAAATAAACTTTTGAATAATAATGTAATTCACAAAATTAATCATATGTTAAGTTAAATTTGATATTAAAATCGTAATATTGATAATTAGTAATTAACAAAAAGAAAATCTTATATTATTTATTGTAATACTCTATACGACCTCTTATAGAGTATATAATTATATGACTAATCAAGTTAAGTACAACTGCTTCGTCTATTCATTATAATTACAAATACTCTGTTATTTTGGGTACTTTTTGCTTCGGAATATTTAATGGATATATAAGAAGAACATTAAAGCAGTGACTTTTTCTTGAAATTAGAGAAATTTTGAAATATTTAATAAACTTATTATGATGTGATATTTGAAAACGATATACTGTTATTGATTAAGAAAAAGCTATCCCTTGATGTTAAATCAAAACTAAATCTAGAGTCGAAATATGATACCATACACTGTTATATTGTGCAGTAGATTAATAGTAAGTCTGCCTCAAGTGCTACTATAAAATGAATTTGCGATCAATGTCTAGCATTTCAAGTAAAACTTCTCATTTGGAATCAGCGCCGTAACCAGGATTTTCTGCTTGGGGGGGGGGGGCTAAACATAGGAAACCCCCAAAATATAGTAATTTTTAAAAATTGCTACAGACCTACACTTAATTGTTTAAAAATCTTTGGGGAGGCTATAGCCCCCCTGCCTACCCCTAGTTACGGCTGTGTTTGGAATTTTATTTTATTTGGAGTCTTGTAAAGAGTATAATCAAAGCGATGGTCTAGAAAACTATCAATTTATAGCCGTATTAATGATGTAATTATAAGAAATGATAATTTTTTGCCATAGAATGCCATCAATTAATAGGAATATGACTGAATGGCAAGATTGGCGATAAAACAATTGTTTTAATGGTATAGTAAATTACTTTTTCAATATAACTCAGATTTTTTTACGACAACTTGTTATTAGATATAAATCTATTACATTAATCACACGCACAATAATATGCTCTGAAAATGCTATATAAATAGTAATATAGATTATCAATTAAAAGTTAGTAATAAGATAAGTAAAATATGATTAAAAAATATATGAAATAAATCGGATTATTAATGCTTACGTAATAAGCTCCAGCTCGTTATGACAGGCAGTCTTTCTCATTTCACAATCGTTATTATAAGTATTACCGTCTAATAAAAATTAAAATTACTCTCAAAGTAGAGTTTAGTTTAAAAAATACTCAACCATTAGCACAGAGTGGCTCAAAAATATCCTTTGGACAATCAATGGGGCAAACACACTGTCCATTTTCACATTTTGCTCCTAATTTTTAAAATCAAATCGTAAATATGTGCTACGCATGCAATTTATTATAATGTTTATATAAATAAAGTTTTTAAACTTTCAAAAGTTTAAGATATTCTATGAATTTTATACCATATTTGCAGTTTACGCGATGACACAAATCTGCAATTAAGAAGAGTATTATATATTTTCTAGAAAGTGTTGATCAGGAAATGTGTTATTTATAGTGAATTAATTCCAAGTTATAGTACCGCAGCTTCCATTGAATTTTATTGTTATCTGTAAAATATTATTCAAATAATTGTATTACACAGAATTCAATGAACAATGTATAAGTAGAAAAGCCTATTGACCTCAACTTTTTTATGACAACTGGCCATCTTGAGCTCACACTCATTTTCATAAGTAATTCCTGAAATGATATGAAAAAATAAGATGCTATCAAAAAAGATGCACCAAAAAGAGGCGCTCATACCGTTATTTCCACAGACGGGTTGATCAACGCTTAAAAAATGATTGAAACATAGCGATTAGCATCAAATTTAAGTTAATTCACCTTTGCATGATTGATGAGTCAAGTTTTGCTTAAAGGTTTTATATAACTTTATTGATTTAAATATATGTTATGTTGTTTTGAAAGGGGTTACTATAGAAAGAGGTCTCGACTGAGCAAAGCTTGGATTCTTATTTTAAGTGAAAATTGATAAGAGTATAGTTTAAAGTTTCGATTATGGATTCATTTGTAAAATAACACTTTTCCATCAAATACAATACTATTAATAGTATAAGTCAATCATATAAAGTCACTATCATAAGAGAAGAGTGCTCTTTATCTGGTGAACAGCAAAGACGAACTAAACTTGTCCCAGCTCAAGTTAAAGCTCGGGTATTTCAATATAAACTCAAGCTCAATATCATCTTAGAGAATGCTCACCTCTAATCATATGATAAATTTTTGTTTATTTTATGTTTTTAAATAAATAAACAACTTTTTATTTATTTTTTATTTTTAAGTAAATAAACAACTTTTTATTTATTTTTTATTTGACTAAAACAAACCTAATTTTATAAACTTTTTTAATAATTACTTTACTTTGCATTCAATAAGGAAAGTTTTAGTTAAGTTTTGAATTCCCTTAAAAAAAGAAAGTAATGCCATATCTATTATAAATGAGAAATTTCCTCAATTTCCTAATAAAGTTTCGACTATAAAACACTACATACAGTACTCAAAATTTGATTCAATGAATGTAACATAATGAATATTATATATAATTGTTATTCAATTTGTCAAGTTTTATTGATAACAATCATGTTTATAATTGAGAACCTCTGTGGTACAAAACGCTGCTCTTGGGTTTTCCAGTTTTAAGTTCAAGCTTAATCAAACTTTTTATATCTCAATTTAAATTTTACAGAATATAAATATAATAAAATAATTATTTAAATTATTTATAAAGAAAGACTGAATGCTGTATAATAAGTCACTTTTTCTTTTTAATAGTGTAAAATCAATTTTTTGTTCATTCATAAAATATTTAATTCGTTTATTTATAAAATTAAGAGTAAACCATTTACCGAATACAGACTTGAGGACAAACACATTCAGCAATATTTAGTTCATTTAATTGACAGGTTGAATAGTAATTGCATTTCACTCCATCGCATCTTTCTGTTAAAAAATTAGAACAACTGTGAGTCAAATATACAAAGAATTCACGTG
>JAUJYT010000955.1:0-13997 GCA_033996565.1 Nanhermannia nana
TTAATGTTTCCCTTTTGAGAATTGAAAATGAAATTTTCCGAAAACTGAAACTGAAATTCAAAAACTGAAACTGAAACGGATATAGAAAGTTGGAACTGAAACAACAGTAATTTCAATTAATAAAATTTTTAGAGTTGAAGAGTTTTAAAATTCCAAACATTCATATGAATTGAAAATTTTACTCACATTTTCAAAACTTTTGAACTGAAACTTTAAAGAAAATATTAAAATAACTTCAAAATACATTTAAAATAATTTCCTAGAATTTAACAAAACAATAGATAGGATTTAATTTTTAACAAAAGAGAAATTTTTTCACACGATAATTCGAAAACTTAATATCCTTAATATATAATAATAAACTAACAGTAAAATTTCAAACAAACAATGTGTGAGAAATGAAATTTTCCCTAAATTCAAGTTCTATTGAGTGGCGATAAAGAGCAATGAAAAAAACGATTTATTTTTATTAAACGGTTAACAAAACTTGGCAATGAATTACTATTGTTATTATTAACAATAAATTCATTTAAAAAGAAATAAATCTGTTTAGATCCTGAAAAAAAGATGAATATTTGACATATTGTAAAACCTCATATCATTAGGTCTAAGGTTAATAGCAAAATGAGATGAAATGAATAACTATGAAAAGTGAAAATAGCTGTAAAAATAACTGAAAAAAGTCAGTTAAATAATTCGAAACATTTTGTTTATTTATTTAAACAAATTTAGATTAAGAATAAAAATAATTGCTGATAAAAATTAGTAATAAAAGAAGAATTTATTTAATTAAACATTAGGAGATCAAGAGATAGCATAACATAACTGGTTTTGTTGAATTTAATTTCTCAAGAGTGATTCACATTTATATTGAAATATTAAAAATTAGAATTTTCGAAATGCAATTTCTGATTTATAAACTAGAAGTACTTGTTGGACACTTAAAAGTTGACACAATCATTAAATAAATTATTAAATTAATTAAAGGGAAGCTACAGCATCAAATTGAAGAGAAACATGAAAACATGCACAATGTCTCGTATGTCTGCATAGCAATTATGACATTTGCATAATGAAAACCAATTTAATGATTAAAAAAATAAAACGCATTTTCGATTACCAATAGAAGTACTCAATTAAAATCATCATCAAAAAGTGATTTCTCAATAAATGCATTCATTAAGTGTAAGTGCAAATAATTTTACGAGTAGTCCTTGATTACAGTTACAGGAGGAGGACTGACGACTGGTTGTGTGTTTGAGAAAACTTAACTATAATATAATCAGCGATTTAAGAAAGTTGTTCTTTTACTTCAATTAAATTTCATGTTAGAATTGTGTTGTTTAATGCGTTTATACATTTTAAATCCGACAAACTCGCAAAGGTTTGCTTTAGATTTAAAGAACTATATAATAAAATTGTGAGAGAATTTAGAAGCAGAGGTGTGTATATATAATTTGATTCCCCCTTTCATCTGTCAATTTTCATAAAAGGTGGGACTTGTATGTATACAAATCATTTGGCTTTAGGTGCCGGATGCTTGAGGTAGTGAATCATTCAACTTGTTGTATATATACAGCATCATTGGGTGTAAGCTCTATAGTAACAGATTGTTATACTCTTGTTATACTAATATAATCTTGATCTCAATACATTTCAGTCATTCAACAGAATAGGGATCAGAATGAAAGCTTCTTATTTGTGGTGCAGTAGTGTATTGTGATGCCAACCGACTAGACTGAAGGACAAGCTTTCATTTTTCAAGTTTAAGCTCATTCAAAGTCTCTCTGTTTAGTCTTAATTAATATTTATATTTTGTTAATTAAATTTAATAAAATCAATTTAAAATGTTAACTACACGGCTGAGGCCTATTCTAATTTCAGAAATTAGAAATAATAAACTTTTTATAAAACTTTTAACTTTAACTGTTCTGTGCATTACATTATGTGAATGCGCGCCTATTATCAAGAGAGAAAGAAGAAATGTTCGCTCAGATGTTGGAGCCATGGTATGTATTCTTTAATTTTGAAACTTTTTCAAATTAGTTCCTCAATATCTTATTATAATATATATGCTTAAAACAATTTAATGCAATGCGCGTAAGTTTTTCTTTACTCATAATAAATATTAATTGCACTGATTCCAGATGTGATAAGTTGTCTGTTAGTCATAGACGAGCGTTTAGGCTTCACTTATAATCTAATATTCATAAGTGTGTTAGTAGTGGTGTTTTACTCAATAGAATAACACCAATCCTTTATTTATTAAGTACTTTTCAAAAGTAGAATTCAATTGTTGAGTGATTTAATAAATAGAATAATAGAGAGCGTATAAACTGTCTTATATTGTATTGAAAGTGAAAGTAAACGTTAGCAATTGAAAAGTGCAATAATCTCTTTATTGCACACAATGTCAAAGGCAGCCAACAAGTAATCTTTGAGTTGAAAAATCTTGAGTGGAAAGGATCAACATTTTAGATGGTATTTGAGTAGAATAAGCTCAGAAAGAAGTGAGAGTCAGTGCATCAACCTGTCAGAATAGTTGTTGGGACCTGACTAGGAGTGCAGCTGTGAAAGGATGTGTGGGTGTCATCATTTTACCATCACATCATTGCAATCATGTATTTCAGACATATGACCCTTTCTATACACACTACGACAACACCCTTGATATACACTCATTCGTGCTTAGGCTTTTACTCTTGAGTTAGGGTTAATTCAAATATTAAGACATTGTGATCGGACATTGTCTTTAGGCGTTGAGTCAAAGATTCAAAAGAAATTTTTTTTTGATTTCAAACATATTTTCTGGTAGTCCTTGAAAAGGATTTGAGAAACCACCGAAAAATTGAAACAAAGCTTATTTTAAAATAAAATATAGTACACACTGATAGCTGTTTCAATAGTGGCTCTAAAATAGTTGCAATTTCAATGACAATCATAAAATGTTGAAACCTGAATGCATTGTCAGCGCAGACATTTATAAAGTTGATAACATATAAATGAAAATTGCAATATAAAAGTTTTGATTCGCTAAGCAGTTCCTAATCAATGGAGATGGTGTTGGGATGAACAATAGGCATACCTTATTATTATTAGTGACCCTGAATTCAGAAAAACCGTCAAATATGAAAATATTATCGAAAGTAAAATCGTGATATGCGTTAAAAGCTAACCAACATTAATAATTAAATCATCAATGGTTTTGAATTGATAATTTATTTAAAAAGCTTTCATTTTAGTATAAATAAAGTTTTGTTAAAAAGCCCATAAGGAAAATGACTCAAGTATTTTATTACAAGTGATCATAAGATAATTTTGAATGCATACTGGTTTATTCGAGAAAAAGGTCCGTTTTATTACTGGGGAAACATATTTAATAGCTTTATGGCAACTGTAGACTGAAGGACAGTTCTATATATCAATATGTTGTATATAGAGATACGTCTCACTTGAAATGCTAAATCAGAAATTCAGAGGAACTGATGACTCATCTGAAGTTATTCATCAATCGATTAAAGCTAAGCTTAGAGATCAATGTCCCATCACATACCACATATCATATGTTACCATAAGGACTCTCTTCCGCTGAGGCATAAGTTTAAGAACATTAAACGTGCTCCACATCCTAAATAGCAATTTAATTACATGCAAACACATGCAAACAAATGCGAACACCCACTTCTTTTGACTCTATGGTTAATGTCTTTTATCCAACCGTATAATAACGTTATACAATAATTAGCAATTCTAGTCATAACTAATACAGTAAAGTATTGGAATTTAAATAACATTTTCAAAATGACAAATTAATTCTAAAAACAAGAAACTTTTCAACAGAAGTCTATAAATCAAATAAATGTTGAATTGTAATTGACAATAAAGTATATGGAAAACAATTTTAAAATTAGGAAAGCATATAAAAATACAAATTACACGAAAGATCAAATAAATTTTATTTACTGCTATTTTTTGCATAATTTTTATTCAATTATAAAAGAGTTACGGTATTTGCAAATGAATTTTATAGGAAATAATAATTGAACTGTAAGTTGAAATAATAAATATTGATTCAGACAACATATCATATGCTTTATAATTTGGAAGCTATTAAACACCTAATTATCACTTCATTGAGAAAGCTTTAAATTATTTTTCATGCAAAGTATGAAAAAATTAAAGTTAAAGTTTGTGACTTCTATGGAGTATTTAAAAAAACAACATTTTTAGACATCCTTTGGGATATCCCATGCCATCCCATTTGAAATGATAGAAAATGTCTGATTTTAAAAATTAAAACTAATAAATCTAATTCGAAAATAATTGTTGATAACTATTATCTTTTACTCTATGTAATGAATTTTATATAAATTAGAAACAATAATGACTTTTGGAATCGAACAAATTTCAAAAAGATTTAGGTAACCATAAAAGTAATCTTTCAATTAAATAAGAAAAAGTATTCACGCTATTTATCAAAGCATGTGTAAAATGAAGGTTAAATTCATTTTTATTTTTGAGTCTTATTTTTTAAACAAAGTAAAAGTCATTGCATTGCACATGATTAGTAAGAGTTATTTGCTTTTTATTTAATACATTTAATTAATGTATGGGTACCTGTGTATGATAGCTTACGAAATTCGTCAGCAAAACGAGAGAGCCTTACGTGATAATCGATTAACAAGAAAATCACTAATGCTTTTAAAATTTCCGATGTCTTCTCATAAAACTTGTTTGAAAAGTGAATTATTTTTAAATTGAACTGAAAATCAATAAAACTTATTCGGAGAAATTGAATGTTTTGCTAAAATTATAAAAAGCATAAAATTGCAAAAATAAGTAAAATGGATAGAATTTTTATAAACTTTGTGCTGTAATTTAGAAATATGATAGGTTTTTGAAAACTAATATGATTTGATTGATTCTAAATATGGGTTCTTAATAAATGTCAAAATGCTATCGATTGACTATTTTGTCTGAGGGCTTGTATCTCATTCAAGTAATATTATAATTATAAACATAAATATCAGGTTTCATCACAAAGCTAACAAATTCTGAGAAAATTACTTAAAATAACAAGTCGTGAGCTGTGCTCTGATGACACTTTGATTATATCATAACTGATAATTAGTTTTCAATGACTCAGATTAACCGAAAACTTATCTAATTAAAAATATTTTGAATCCTTGTTTATTTGTATCATTGTAATTAATAGAACGATGAGAAACACTTAGTTTAATTAAAAAATAGCCGTGAAATCATTCAGTAATGGTTATGTCATAAAGATCGTGATCGCACAAACTTTGATTAATAGTGCATTTAAATAGAAATTAAGTAACTGTTAGTGAAAGTGATTCTATGAATGCAAACTAAGTTTAATAAATAACAAATCCTTCGTGTGATGTATGATCACCTTTAATAAACTTTAGATTCCTGTATATGTTGTTTATTGATTAAGAGATTGATTTATGATTAAATTGTCTTATAATTTAGCTGTATCTTCAACGCTTTGGATATATGAATGAAAGCGCAGCTGCAAATTTGATTTCTGAAAAAACCTATTCCGATGCAGTTATGGAATTTCAAAGATTCGCTGGAATTAATGAAACGGGTATTCTATAAAACATAAATATATAATACATTCATAAATACGAGATACCATCTGAGAAATATTTAATCGATATTTAGGGGTTTTGAACGAAGAAACTCTAGAAATGATGAATTCTCCGCGTTGTGGAAATAAAGACAAAGTCGGACACAGCGAAGATGCAAAAAGAAGAAAACGATATGCATTACAAGGTTACTGTTATTTATCTTATGTAATAATATTATGTCTGTTTATAATTGGTAGCATTAATTCGGCTCTCAATAGTCTTGACACACTTGACAGACACACTAAAACAGTTAAAGAGTATAACACAATGCAATTATTGAATAATTGAAGCAATGAAAGTATATTGCATTGAATTAAAGTTATGACGCAAATAGCATTTCATTCATACAGTTATAATATGTAGACTTTATTTGTAACAATTTTTGCAACAAAAACAAGTTCATTTGTTTAACTGAATACACAGTATACTTGGTATTATAAAATATTAATGTAAATATGTTTATGCAGACGCACAATATATGATAAAATGAAAGAGAATCTGATTCAGTTCTAGGAATAGTAAAACAATAATTGTGCAAATAATTAATGATTCACTGCTTCTGCACATTATTTTAATTCTTCAATTAACAGGAAAAGGATGCGCTTCAAAGATGAAAAATAATCATTAATTAATAAGCATTTCTCAAATACTTTAAAGCACTTGACATGCAATCGAATTAAACAATAAAACGTTTCTTTATAACTGATTATTCAGGTTCTAAATGGCGTCGAATAGATCTGACGTATAGAATATCTCAATACCCGACTAAATTTTTATCGAAAAGGAGCGAAATCGACAGAGAAATCGCAAAAGCCTTCAAAGTATGGTCAGAAGTGACGCCGCTATCATTTGAAGCTAAGAAAGAGGGACGCGTTCACATTGACATTAGATTTGTAAGCGGTGAGCACGGAGATGGAGACCCATTCGATGGGCCGGGAAATACTTTAGCTCACGCATACTTTCCTCAATACGGAGGAGACGCTCATTTCGATAATGAAGAATATTGGACAATATCTTCATATTCAGGTATTTATATTCAAAAGAGGAGTATAAACATTATAGTAGAGGTGAAATTACTCTCAAAACCTCTGACCTAATGGCACCTTAGGTCCAACAGAAACAAACTGCACTTTTTTAGCACAACTCAACCCGACCGAACCCCAACTCAACCCGACCGAACCCCAACTCAACCCGACCGAACCCCAACTCAACCCGACCGAACCCCAACTCAACCCGACCGAACCCCAACTAGCTCGCTGTTCGTCTCTACTCTATATAAAACACCGGTTACAAAACAAATAAATTTAATTTAAAATTCAAATTATGTTTAAACAAAATAATATAAAATGACTTTTAATGTCATCTTTTGTCGGATTTAACTTTTAGAAAAGACTCATTAATTTTCTTTTATTTAAAATGAAAAACAATGAAAAATGTGTAAAAGAGTAAATATTGTTTACCAATGTCTATCACAACAATTTTTAGTACTTATAGTTTAACTATTTAGTAGTTATACTGAAGGACAAATTGTTTGTCTATAGGAACAAATGTATTTCAAGTGGCAGCACATGAATTGGGGCATTCATTAGGTTTGGGTCACAGCAGTGTAAGAGATTCATTGATGGCTCCGTTTTACCAAAAATACAAACCAAAGTTTAGACTACATCAGGACGACATACTTGCCATTCAAGCATTATATGGGGTCAGAGAGACTGACCGCCCGTCCAATAGACCTGAACCTAAGCCAGTAGATCCTGACCCAAGTGGTGATGGACCAGATCTATGTCAGGACAGCTCAATCGACGCGGTGACGCGTATTAGTGATGGAACAACATTCGTATTCAAGGGAAATCATTACTGGAAAGTTGAGACCAACGGTCTCGCGGATGGGTATCCTCGAAGAATCTCAAGTGATTGGGACGGATTGCCCGGCAATTTAGATGCAGTGCTCACATGGGCTGACGGAAAAACTTTCTTCTTTAAGGTAATTGCAGTAAAATATAAGTATAATGATAGATATAAGTGATTTGATATAATTAATTAATCAATCAATCATTCAGTTATAACAATTGATAGAACACTTATTTTACTTAATAGGGCGATAAGTACTGGAGATTTAAGAATATGCGAATGGATAAGGGGTATCCCAAACCTATAAGTACAGGATTTGCCGGCATTCCAGACAAAATCGATGCCGCTTTTGTATGGAGTGGTAATGGAAAGACTTATTTCTTCAAAGGTATCACAACTATCAGTTATAAATATAGAATCAATTCAGTTAAATAGCGCTTCCATTTTGAGTTTAAACCTATAGTTATTATGCCTAAAGTGCAAACTTATTAATATTCTTCAGATGTTTGACTGAAACGTATAATTTAATAATTAAAAATAGGTAACGACTATTGGAGATTTGATAGTAAAAGCGATCCTCCAGTCAGTAAACAATATCCAAAACCAATAAAGAACTGGAATGGTTTGCCCAATAATATTGACGGCGCCTTCAAATGGGAAAACGGAATGTCATACTTTTTCAAAGGATCTCAATATTTCCGTTTCAATGACGTTGACTTTGAAGTAAAATTGGTTTTTTTTCAAAAATATGTTCAATCAATAACTTAAAAAAAACTTATTTAAATGAATAAATAGGTTGACACGAAAGCTAAGCCACCATTCCCTCGGCAGACAGCCCAGTGGTGGTTCGACTGTCAGGCGGCCAGTCGTAAGAATAAGAAGGGCAACCGTGGTCGGAGCGGCAGCTTAGTTAAGGAAGAGACCAAATCTGTATATGTGGGCAATGGAGACAACAATGAAATGGACTATCAATTAGATAGCAATGAGCAGACGTCAGCCTCTGTCTCATATGACGCGCACATAGTTAAAGTGGACAAAGACGACAAAGAGTGGAAAATGCACGGCCGCCCAGATCACGACGAATTAGTAGACGATTCCACAAAACCATCTCTGAGTTCAATCAGCTGTAAGACTAACCAATTACTAATACTTTCATTTCTATTTATATCAATTTTCAAATATGTATTTCATGGGTCAGCTTTTGGTGAAAGACCATGAATTGGTTCTATTATGAAAAACATGTTTATTTATTGTTTAATAACAATATTATGGATCCGTGTCTTACATCCCATGGATTTATGCAATAATTTTTTACTTTTATATAAATATCTTCTCATAATTCACATGGAATTTACTTAATTTATAAACAAAACAATCACTTAAAGCATCGAATGGTTTTCGTTAATCAAAACCAACTTTCATTTCTCTTCAAAGAAGAGTTTATACCGGTATTGAATAAGTCATTACTCCCATTACTCCAAACCTTTCCAAAGCTAACCCTTAACCCATATTAACCAATACCTAAGTGCCAATTCCTTTCCCTATAGTTATTATTAATAATACTGTATGTTATTTAATTGTAGTCAACGCCATTATGTAGTGTGATATCTATAGCGCTATCATTAATAAATTGAAAATTTTTCAAAAAACTGCTTAAAGCCTTTGTATTGACTGAAGCCTTGAATTTATGTTAATTATTTCATACATTTATCAGATATTTGTAAGAGTATATACTGCACAGTAAGTTAAGTGGTACTAAATGTTCTACTTTATGGGCGACATTGACTCAAATATCAATATTATAATTATAATTATAGACTAACCTTTACTTCTTAATTATCGCTATCAAAATGATCTTCAATTTCTTTTTCACTCTTATATTTATTTTTGATTTTTTCTCTGATAAGTAATCCTTTAATTAATTTCTTCCAATTTCCATAAATTCGTTTTTCCCTTTTCTCCTCTTCACGCTTTCGGGCATTTGCTTGTTCTTCATCGAAGGCGTCTATTAAAGTATCTTTAAATTCTTCGCATACAATAAAACCATTACACACAGGATGACAGCCAATGCCTCCGTTGTTATTATCAAAGCCGACCACAGCGGGTACACAATCAATATTCAATTTATTGGCGATTCGAAGGAGACCTGGGAGTTGCAAATGAACTGTGCCTTTGGGTAACATCGATGGCTGGAAAAGCTCGACATTGCCGTATGCATTGCGCGGCACTTTTCCATCTTTAGCTTCGGGCGGAACATAAGGTTCTGTCTGCCACTCACCGAACAACTCGAGTGGCAAATCACGTCTCCAGACTTTCGCATATTTATCCCATTTAGGCCTTGAGGTCACCATTTTATAAGGACTTTCACCTATTTTTACTATTTTTGCAAACCTAAGCCACGTTTCTCTTGACCGTAATGTTTGAACACATTCTCGAGCATAGACGGGTTCGCCTTTGAAAAATCCAAGAGGAGGTGCATCTGATGGGTAGATCCCCTGGAACTTCAATAAATCTTTTTTAATTACATAAAGCGGATGGTTCTTGTATTCGGAGACTTTAGCCGGTAATGGTTTTGAGGATAGTCTGTCCTCAAACTCCATGTCTTCTTGTTTTTCAGCCGCATTTTTAATTGCTCTTTGAAAGGGCTCTAATGTCTGAGACCACCAAATCTGGTCAATGCGACGCTTTTTCATCGCAACACTCATCCAATCCTTAGAATATCGTTGAGTCACTTCTCTTATATACCCTTCATTGTCGACTGCAATTATATATGAGACCTGACTCAAAACTTTGTTCTCTATTTCCTGAGGTTTATCAATAGTGTTGTGCAATAAGTCATAACAAACCCATTTTCGATCACTTTCTACGTATACTTCAACCCAATATTCTAAAGAAGTTTCTTTAGACTCAACTACATTCACTTCTGAATCAGAAGAGACTACTTTTCGACTTTTAGAGTTTGATTTATTTGGAGTTTTGGTTTTATCTTTGGTTCCTTTTGTTCCGTTTGTTTCATTCGATGGCTTTTTCTTTTTCGAGCATTTTTTCTTACTTTCTAATTGTTTTTCACTTAGTATTAAGTCATTAGCTTTAAAATCGACCGGATTTAAAGTATAACAAAGTCTAATATTATACTTTTCATTAAGACTTCTCAGCAATGAAATAAAAATTAGAATGAATTGACAGCTATTCTTAGCAACTCTTTCTTGAAGACAATGACAAATAGAGTCACTCAACATATCATTAGATTCTTCTGTTTTGGAATATTTTAACTTAAAATTTTTATTAAACCAATCAATGAATTGATTGAAAAACTTAAAATTCAACTTTTTTGGTGCTTTAAATTGGTTAATAGTGATGGAGAGTGCAACGGCTCTCACCATCTCATCATTTACTGATTCATTCAAATAAAAAATTCTTGAAATAAGCAAAAGTAAACTCGTCTTATGTTTGTTTGACTGCAATTCTCTCTTAAATCTGTTTAGTTTTTGTCGAATCCAATCATTCATATCAAAGCACTTCTTTTTTTTGGCCTTTACGAGCGGGTCATTGATTGTGATCTCAACGCCTTCTTTAGGAATTTCTGGATTATAGTCATCCAAATCAGGCAAATGATTGTCTTTCACTTCTTCCCATTCGTCTTCATCTGAATCCGACTCTAATTTTGTTTCTATTGGTTTAACGCTATTTAGTTTGCCTTTAATTTTAGGTTTGAATTCTGCATCACTTCGTCCGCTGTCTTCGCTTTGGACAGAATTGTCTTCACTCTCAGTCATAAAGTATTTACTTTTCTTATTATTAGTTTCATTTGAGACACAACTTGCGTCTGATATACGTTTAGAGCGACGCAAACCATCGCTCTGTTCGCCTATTAATGAGTCGTTTGTTTTATTAATACATAGTTTGTCGTCAATTCTTGATTTCTTAGTTTTAATTGTTTTGCTGTTTGTCTTCTCATTCTTTCGCTTTTTGACCACTTTTGGCGCCATTTCTTCATATCGTTAGTGTTTTCAAACAAATTAATGATTAAAATTCAAATCAAATTATTTGCTTTTGTTAACAAAACAATTTTAAATTAAATCATTTGAATCTTTACTTAAAGTGGTTTTTATTTATTTAAATGTTATTTAAATGTCATTTAAGTGCAAAACACATGCCTTTTAAATATCATTGAATATGATATGAAGTCATTCAATAAAAACGTTTATAAAATGTTTTGAAAAACAAAATAAGTAAACAAAATGTTTGAAATACTGTTTTGCAAATTATTAATTAATTAATATTTGAATTTAGTTGAAGTGCAAAATAATAAGTTTATAGAATTTGAATCAAATAATTATTTAACTTTTTATAATAAAAATTATAAATAAAGACGTAATTGACGTACAAATGAATATTATAGTAATGCAGACGTCGTTTAATTACGTGACACAAAAATATACTATTTTGAGCCCACTTTTTAACTTATTGGTAACATATTATGCCTCTCATGCCTCTGATCCATATCCACCCCTTTTTGTAACATAATTAATGGACTCCTCCTATGCATTAAATTAAAATACAAACAGATATTTGACAGACATTTGTAAACAAAACTTTTAAATGGCATTAAAATAAATTGAATAAAAGTAATAAATATAAAGAATCAAAGAATGGATACATTGAATAACATAAATGTAATGATAAAAAGCGGTTCAAAGAGTGTTTGGAGAAGTATAACAAGCATTTGGAGTAATAATAGATGTGAAGAATGTATGACAAAAACGAGTAAACCATTGGTTTCGACTCAAAACGCAATCAAACTCTCAGAAATTGCAAATCGAAGAGAAATCCTATTACTATTGCAGTCATCGAATTGGATCAGAATTGCGGGTCTATTGGGCGCGAGCGCGGTCGCAATGGGAGCATATGGTGCTCATGGTATCTATACTTTCATTGTTTACTATTATTCACAATACTTTTGCTTTACTTTTATTTGTAATAAATTGAAGGCAATTATCAATTATTGTGTGATTATTGCAAACAAAACACATTAAACTCATGTTTATGTCAGTCATTACTCAACTTTTATTATTGAACATAATTTACATCAATTTACTGGCATTTTATGTCTCACCGCCCAGACTCACCTCAACTGACCTCAAATAACCTCAACTCTGAGCTCTTTTTTAAATATTGTGTTAACTTCTCTTTGAATGCATTTAATTGTCCAAAAATAACATTAATTTTACTGAAATTATTATTGAATTAATAGATTTATTGATTTAATAGCTTTTTGTTTAAATGTCAATTAACTTAAGTGTTATCTAAATTTATTTGTTATTAAATTAAATGATATATTGATTTAAAGTTGACTCAAATGATCGATAATATGATTGTTTTGAATAACAAACAATCACTTAATAGAGCTCTATATTGTTTGTCAAAAATTGATATCCTCTGCGTTTCCTTTGGAAAGAGATATCGATTATTGTGAGCAATGCCTGCTTTACCACAAACACAAATTAGAGACAAACCTTTTCTGGTTTTGTTCGTTTTTATGTTTATAAAACCTCATATTCTGAGTCATCGGTGGAGCAGAACTCGGCAAAAATGAGATTTTATTTAGAGAATCACTGATAAATACATAATTAAGTCTTTATGAAGTTAATTAAAAAATAACTATTTTTATTATTCTAATGAACTTTTAAAACAAAACCCGAAAATGTTTGTCTCTGACATAGTTTGCGTTAGAAGTAAAGCATTACTCGCAATAATCGATACTTCTTTACAAAGGTATGTAATTTTGGAACATTTAAACTACAAATCAATTGTTCATATAATAAAAGAATTGGAAAAGGCTTTGATAGAGAGCCACTTGAAACGCACTCTTTCTATTCTGAGCACAGTTTTAAATACTAGGAATTATTCTGGATTTTTAGATTCTCATAACATTACATAGCACTACACAATTCGCTATATTTGTATACAAATGCTAAAGACCTGTTCTACAGTACCTAAAATTTTAAAAGAGCTCAAATCTTTTTTAATCACTATTATAAAAATGAATTTAATTCACAACTCAGAGAGTAGAACATTAATAGGTTTTTCATATCGACAATAGATTTAAATATATGTAAGTTTAGATTTAAATATATGTAAGTTTATTAACTAAATTTAAATGTGTTAAACATACAAATCAGGGCTTTTGTAGCCTTCTTTTTAAGTTATGGAAAGCGAATGCTTAAAAAATGATCGATTAAATCAATACCTATTAATACAATTGAGTAAACTTTGCTTTACTATAACTTAAAATTATTTTAAATATTTAGCATTAAGTCTCGTTTTAATCTAATTTGAATGAACTGTTTAAGTGAATTGAAGGCTTATTAAGTGAGTTTACTATTACTGCCTACACAGGAAAGCTCTTTATTTATCAGTCATTTTGCATCTGATCATAACTTTTGAATATGTAATTCAAAATCCAATATTGAGTTTGAAAAACAAATTTAA